>CM038673.1:510051824-510291824 GCA_021605145.1 Aegilops bicornis
AATCGCTTTTATATTCTGTAATGCGTGCCATTGAGCGCTATAACTTTATTTAAAAATAACGCGGCAACGCGTCAAGTCGAACTTTGTTTCGTGCACGCGTGGTACACGACCTCCCTAGGTAAACAACAACTACATGCGTTCAAATTAGCACGTGGGCTGCCATTTCGTAAAGAAATGAGTTCCACCGTGTACCCGCGCGGGTGTGGCTGGGCATGAAGCGTGAGTATGTGCACGGTGCACCTATTCTCTTCTTGTATACGTACACCACCTACGTGGGGTTGTGTAAGAGAGATACAAACCTAGAGAGAGAAAGTGTGTGGGTTCTTGAGCGGTTTTGGGGGGGGTCAATCAAAAAATGTAACATATGCAATGTGTGTGAAATAGAGTCCTGGATATAACATATATATAGAGGGGGCGATCCACGAGAAGAGAGTGGAGGTATCATCGGCTTGAGGTGTCCATATAATCGAAGAGAGGGATGATGTGTGTGTGTGTGTGCACGCGATCGATAAAGAGTGCCATCGAATTTGTGTGTGCCCACGTCAAAGATATAGAGTGGCTGGCCTACTGGAACATGAGAGGGGACATGTGCAGTTTGTCTCTGTGACATGGATACCTACCTGCAGCGCTCGACTATCGGTGTGTGGTGGGGGAAGAGGGAGGCCCAATTAACTATAGAGGTACAATGGCTGGTATATGTGTGGAGGAGGAGAAAGGCCTACCTCATGTATTAAGGAGATTGATCTGCCTCGTGTATTAAGGGAGATCGATCGGCATCCATGCATATGTGCAAGAGAGGAATAAGGTTGGGAGAGAGACAGAGCTAGAGTGTTGGACGGGGTGGTAGTGGAGTTGCTTCTAACAAATGGAGGGATAGGCTTGCTAGACAAATGGAGGGCACGCCTGCAATATCAATAAGAGAGGAGATGACTGCTTGTTGTGCAGGCACGTGCGTGTGAGAGACGGGTCGAGGCATGCATGAATGATGAGGGGGACGATGTGGCTGTGGTAAGTAGACGTAACTACATAGGAAGATCAATCGCCCTTTGTTAGAGAAAGGAGAGACATAACTTGTGAGGTACGCCGATCGATGGGGGGGTAGTTAAAGTCGATCTAGGTATATGTTGGGAGATCGATCGGTATACATGCATGTGTGTGTTAGAAGCAAATGAGGCACGAGGAGAAGGATAGAGAGAGAGGGATGCATGTAGGAGGTGGTACGAGAGGCATACTATATCAAGGGGGGAGGAGTGTGCGAGTACGAGAACGATGAAAAGAGTGGTGGGAGTGAGGCATGGACGGTGACAAGAGAAAAGAGGAAGCTTGTGTTTGTTCTAGGCACATCTGACAAGAGAGGCATATCGATCGATGTGTACCGTAAAGAAGGAGCTGGGGGGACTACACACACCGTGGGAGAACGACCTAAAGTGAAAAGACGAATTTGCGCGACGGAGCTAGAGAATGCTGAGGGAGGGTGAGAGGGATGCGGGCGTGTGCATGCACAAGAGAAAGTTAGCGCTAGCTACAAAGATAAGAGGGTTGTGTGGGTGTAAAAGACTAATAGAGATCATATATACTTCATTATAAAAAGCGAATTCAGATATTTGAAGAATTTATCATAGTGTTTTAAACCGACGCATGTGTGAAATATATAACGGTGATACACATGGTGTGGTTATGAACATGTTATACTACATTTAATATATTTTATCTCTGCACTTATAAAAAATGGAGGTGTTAATGATGGTGTGCCTGCCATCCTGCATTATAGGCCGTCCGATTTATATCTGGCGGATAGCAAGGAAACTATGATGGTTGAAGTTGGCAACAATCATGATTGTAGATTCTTATTGTAATAGAGAAACGAATTCAAATTTAGTTCGAATTGCAGCGGTAGTATAGACATTTGGAATGCACTAAAATGTTGGTATGAGTAGGTTACATGCATTATACAGCAAGCGAAAATTTTTAATCGGACATAACATGGATTCATACTCCCTCCTTCCATCTATATAGGGCGTAATGAGATTTTTAAGACCGCCTTTGACTATTGACAAGATTAATAGTACATGACATGCACAATGTGAAAATTATATCATTGAAAGAACCTTTCATAGACGAATTTAACGGTGTGCTTTGTGTAAGTTGCATGTCATATATCATTGCTCTAATATTTGGTCAAAGTTAGCATCGAAAAACGATTAGGCCCTATATAGATGGAAGGAGGGAGTAGCTTTGAATAGCATTAGTATAGTAAAACGGGGCAAGACTCTCTCTTTGTGTGGTGTGAATAGTTTTATTTTTTCGTTTTCTTTTTGGTTGAGGGAAGTGCAAATTGATTTGGTACGTACAAGTACAATATAACTACACGTTAGGCTTTTCCCTAAAATTCAACCCGCGTCTTGTTATATCCCGAAAATTCAGATATCATGCTCCCAAAACTGGCGCCATCACAACCCGCGCCTTGCTATCCCGAAATTACGACGCGCGCGAAAACTCCCTCCAGCTGCCAAATCCCGACACGCGAAATCCCCCTTCTAACCCTGAGCCGAAAGGGCCGCTAGTTCAAATCGGTGGGGGGTACTTTTGTAACACACCCTACATTTGGACAAGTGCGTCCTAAGTCATGCTTCACCCCCTCCCATCGCCCCCTTTTCGCCATTCGAAATCCCAGGCCACCATAACCTCTCCGCTCTAGCCGCGAAACCCCACCCTCCTCCGTCCACCACCTCACCGCTGCCCAGCCGGAGCCTCTTCCCCGACGACGTCGTCCACCGCAACAGCTCGACGTCCCTCGTCCTCCTCCCCGGATGAGGATCCATCGTCCATCTCGCCGTCCTGCCGGTTCAGCCGCCCCATCCTCCACCTCCAAGGAGCTGCTCCGACGATCGCCTCGTCTATCGCGACTGCTCCATCCCCACAGCGCCGCCTTAACCTGCTCCACCGACTCCTCGGACGAAGCCGAGGCCTACTCGGCATCACCAAAGAGGTTGTACACTCATCGCATCGCACCTTCTCCTTAACTCGACCTCCCAGCGCCGACGGTGCTCCATCCCGCACCCCCATGGAGCGGCTACCTTGAAGAAGGCGCCGCAGGCGACATCTCCATGGCGGCTCTCCCCCAGTGCGAGGCCCCTTCGGCGGCGGCATCCATACCAGCCGGATCTGCTATCGCTCGGCTCTCGCCGCGGTGTCGCTGTTGCTCTCCCCTCGCTTCGCCTCGCTTTCGACTAAGCCACACTTGATTGACTGAATCGACTTTTAGGTCGGTCGATTTTCAGGTTGGGGGCTCGTCGGAGTTAAGGAAGAAGCACCCAGCGGGACGGGGCTCCTGAGAGGTACCCCACTATCTATCTTAGGGTTTAGGGTGGGGGGCGGGGGCCTAGAGGGCTGGCCGGGGCGGCGGTGGCGAGTTGTTTCGGGGCGGCGTGGCGGCGCTGGGTCCGGCGGTTCGGCCGGTGCTGGATGGTGGCTCAGGGGGGTGCAGGTTGAAGATGAACTGCAGGCCCTCCCTAAACTACATGTCAAGTGCCTCTCTGCTACCATTGCGTTCAGTTTCGACAATAGCATTCAGATTCCACAGTAAATTTCAATTTCGACATTTAAGTTCAGAGTCAATAGTTTGTTTACCTCATCTGTTGTAGTCAGGTGGTTTTTGGTGATGTTAATTTTACATCCATTTTACATCATCTATTGGAGATGCTATTAGAATCCCACTTGAGATTGACAATGTCTATCTTGTGATGCTTTAGCCTTGAGGTCTTACGGCTCACCGGAGCTGCTCCAACGATAGAACGATCCATCACAACAGAGCAGTGCCCTGGGCGCCATCTACAGATTCCTCAGATCTTCCTCCACACCTCCGACAGCCACCTCTGCCTCAACTGCTTCAGCGACCAACCCAATGATGCCGAGGTCGACATGGCTACGGCAAAGAGGTTGTACACTTGTTGCATCACTTATTACTATACATTCACGTCGATCCATTAGGGCTATTTTGGGTCAACAGAAAAACGTCAATCCACTGGTTGTTACCATCACTCTAAATTTCTGCATGCTCTCCTTACATAATCTCACCATATTTTTTTTTTGTATGCATGTCAGATATTGTACATAGTCATGCTGAACATGTAGAGAAAAAGAGAAGAGTTTTGCGCGGTAATACAATGTCATGCAGACATTGCTCCATGGTGGGTTCAATGGCAAACCCTCCCCACCCCTCTCCAGATTGTAATCCAGAGGAAGATATCTATTCTGAGGCGGATTCGGACGCCACTGACCACTCCTATTTACCCCCCAAGGTGTTTGCTCTACCTTGGCATGATGATGTTAGTCATATCATGCATATGGTGCCTTGCAATAGGCCTACTTTTGACATCATATATGTCATCTTCTTAGTTTAGACATGTTTTGTAATGCCACTGCTTAGTTTCTATATCATATATGGGAATTATGCAGTCTCATGTCTTTTAGCCAGCCATAATATATGTGAAATGTGCAATGCCATCCTGTTTAACCACGCATCATATATTTGAATGATATCTTGCCCATACTTTTCTTCATTACATTTCCATTTGTCGACAATGTTTGTACATTAAACTACTCTTCCGTGAATCAGCCATTTGGGTGGGAGATGGAAAAATCTGGAGTGAAAACAAGGCCTTGAGCGAGGCATGCTGCTACCGTCAAGCAGATCTCTTGTTGGGTCCCGATAGCTCCTCAGAGGTGGATTCAGAGATAGATGACCAGTCCTATTCCCCCACTGAGGTGTATGCTCTAACTTAGCATGGTTATACTGCTCATATCATGCATACGGTGTCTTGCATTGCATAGTTTAGACATCATATACACAATATTCAACACCATGTTCTTAGTTCAGACATCATATCGAATGCCCTCTGTTTAGCATATAAATCACATATGTGAATTAAATGATGCAATCCTGATTACTTAGATAACATGTAGGTGAATTATGTCATGCGATCCTGTTTAGTTATTCATCATATCTTTGAATTATGTTATGCTATGCTATCCAGTTTAGATAGACATCATATATGTGAAATTATGTCATGCTATCCGTTTTAGTTAAACAATTTACATGTCAACTATTTCATGCCCTCTTTTTTCCACACTATCTATTGCATCTGTCTCTCATACAATGTCTGTACAGTCAACTATGTTTCCTGTTTATCAGCCATTTGAATTGGAGCGGGTCATGCCAGTATCTAGCGGACAAAAAACACGGTCTTCAAATAAAACAGTGCTACCTCTTGGTGGAGATAGCACCCCGGTTGTACATGCACAAGAACCAGCCATACCACACATAACCCAAACTCTCACATATTGTACCCCTACTGCGATGGATGTGAGAACCAGCTTCACCCAATCTAACCTCAAATTTCAAATTGATAGTAACCCAGTTCCTGTTGACACAACACCATCTCCACCACAGAGCTCCCAAACAAGAGCAAAGCGTTAGTAAGGCAGCTCCAAGGCCCAAAGGGCCAAGATTATCATGGCGAACCCCAACTCCACCCGGTTAGTACGCCTATTCCGTGGAGGAAGCACAACCAACTAGTCGTAGTTTAGCATCTATCGCATTTGATGTTGTTAAATCAGATGTGCGTATCTTCCCATCTTGGAAATATTATATCAAGATGAAGGAAAATGCCACCGCAGGTGTTTGTCCGTGAGTTATGTGTAAGTAATGTTATTCATGGCAATTACTTTGTTTCGTCCCATACATCCTACCTCCGGGATGGTTATAATACAGCAAATTTTCCCATTTTTCTCTATACGTATGACCGATTTGGAAACTCTGGATGAGGTAACGTGTGCTAATACTTCTGCTATCTTCAAGACTGCTTGGTGGTAGTATCGGAATTACCTGAAGAAAACGTACTTCACCGGCAAAGAAACTCATCAAATTCCCTTAGGTTCTCCTGAGACACATTAACTGGATGATGACTGGGAACGCCTTGTTCTGTACTGGTCCCGAACCAAGAATTTGGTCAGGTCTATGAGCTCATTTCCTATTTTTAAGTATTATATTCTTGCGTCTTGCTGTACTCTGTTCATGTAGAACAAGTGCCTAAACCTGAAGAACAACTGTTCTAATTTAAGATTCCATTGCTATCATAGTTCAAAAAAGCGCTAGGCGTTAATTGTGCGTTTTGCCACCGCTTTGCGCTTTACTGACCAAAGCGCATGCTTATGTGCAGTTATGCACAGATTAAGCGTAGTTATGCGCAATGCGTTTTGCCAACGCCTAGAGCCTAGGCGCGCCTTTTTTAACTATGATTGCTTTGCTCTTGTATCACTGTATTTACTCATACAAACTTATTTTTAAATTGAAGGATCCAATCGAAACTCCAATGGCACAGCAGGTATGTTCACGCATGTTTCTTTAACAAGTTTACTCTTATCAATAGCTCTGTTGATTTCAATTTCAATTGTGTATACAGTTGACTTTCATATCATGCACATTACTAGCATCACAACAGAGCCAACAAAGGTTGTTGTACATGTAGACCCGTGGTACCCATCTGAAATCTTGTTGTGCCGTGTAGTTTCCCACGCTTTGTATTCTTTCACTGCCTGCTTTGTCTTGAACTGATATGATTTGAACCGTGTCTCTATTTTGATTTGGCAAGACAATGCGTGACCATAGGACATAGATATATGTTTGTTTGATGCTTTTATTATGTACTAGTACTTGGCAATAGAAGACTTGGTAGTTTAATCCTGTCCACCTTACTAATGAACTGGTTCACCAAATGAGTTTCATATACTAGTACATGCTAAACTTGTTATGTGTCCGCTTGTTTCTTCTTTTAGAATGTCGATGTAATATTGGGGAAGAGTGCCTTATTAAGCAATGCTAAAGGAAGTAATGCGAGATAAGGTTCAGGATAGTGATACATCCTTGTTGGTCTCCAACAAAGCTGATAAAACAGCTAAGGAAGACTATCTTGAAGACAATGAGACAACCCCAAAGTCCCGTCTTGGTTTAGTGTTCGAAAGTTCTTGGCCACTACCGCTTGCACAAGCTATTAAAACTCACCGTATGAATCAGTTCGGTTTCTTGAGTCTCAACTACAAGTGAAAGACATCGATCAGCTCTTTGCGACAAGAAGCGGAAGGATCATGGAAGTCCCTGGAGCATTCAGATGCATACTTTTTGGTGCAACAGCAAGCGTTGGAGGATTTTAGCACCAAACAGGACAAAGCTAATCAGCTTGTTAAGCTTATTGCCAGCATGGTAGATACCCAGGATAACGTTTCTTGAGCTCTTCTGAAGTTCTTTCAGTTATGCTCTTGTTTTGCTGCCGTGTTTATTTGCACTGGTGGCCAATTTTGACGACCAGTGTATGTAATATGCTGCTTTGTTCCCTATATTTGCACTGGTGGCAAACTTTGATGCACAATGGATGTAATATGTGTAATAGCGGTAATAGGCTAGCATTAATTGCTTGCTTATTTATTTCCTTATTGTCTTGTTTAGTTGTTTGCTTGTAGTCACTGCAGTTCTTTTTCTGTGTTTTTCTAGTGGCCACAATAGCCTATTTTTGGTAACTAGGCCAAAATAATCATGGCAACACACGGACTGTTGTAACCATGGGCCTCCTGCAGTCAGATGATCCATGGGCCTTCGGCCCGTAGAGATCCATTGGCCTTCTATACAGTGCCGAGGATCCATCGGCCTTCTATCCGGCCCTTAGGGTCCATGGGCCTTCTACGGGCCGTAGGGTCCATGGGCCTTCTACGGGCTCTACGATCCATGGGCCTTCTACGGGTCGTACTATCCATGGGCCTCATACGGGCCGTAGGATCCATGGGCCTTCTACGGGGCGTATCATCATTTCGACAATCATGGGCCGCACTATTCGTGGACCATAACGGGCCGTTAATAGGCCGTATTTGATAACTCTATGAAAACAGTCCAACGGGTTTTTTTGACATGAAAACGGCCCAATGTATTAACGGTCCGCAAACGGGCCGACTGTAACGACGGGCTGAATTTGGCCCACAAGCAGAAAATGACAGTAACGGGCCGTATGTAACCAAATGCTGCAAATGAGCCCAAGAATCAATGGGCCCTGAGAAGGTCGAAAGATAACTTGGGTTGGAAACGGACCAATGGAATAACGGGCCGTTAATGGGTATAAAGTGATGCACTGTTCATTACGGGCCAATTTCAGCACGAGCCGTTAATGGGCCAAGAGTTACAAAGGTCCTCATATGGGCCGAAAGAAGTCATGGGCCGCACATGGGCCGGAAGTTAAAACGGGCTGAATCATATTGGACGGCCCAGATGATGCTACTGGGCCTAATTTGGATAGGGTGTAACGGGCCCTGGGTTAGCGGGCTGTAAATGGGCTATATGCGAACATGCCGTTAACAAGAGCCAGGCCGCCCGCCACCTTTGACCAAGTCAAACGGGCGGCCTTTTCACGAGAATGGGCCTCTGTTGGCCGTGCCACGCGTCGCCGTATCATAGGCGCCTTCGGTCCAATAAGCGGATGACATCTGTCCCAACGGTGAGCCGACACGTGTTTCCTCCAGCCAATGATGATTTTACACGTGGAAAATCCCCATTGGTCTAGGCTGTTAACGGGTTATCGGATCCAAAACCCGACCCGATAGCTTAACAGCGTTCGGTTATGGTGGATGCCACGTGCCAGTCACCCTTGACGAAAGCACTTCTGTGACGCGCGATTTATCGTCATGGAAGTGGACACTTCCGTGATGATAATTTTGGTAATGTCATGGAACACTTCTACGACAGCACATGTATGACTATCTTGATTCTGTCATAAAATCGTCATGGATGTACATGCATGACAAAAACGCGACCTACTGTGACAAACACGTATCATCACGGAAGTGTATTTTTTTGTAGTGTTATGCTATTCGGCCACGGCCTCCGTGGCAGTTCCTACCTCCCTGGAAACTCTGCTAGGGCCTCCTTGGTAGGTTCAACCTCTTCATGCTGATATGCTACGGACCCCTTGACAGCTTCAGTCTCTTCATGTTGATCTGCTAGGGCCTCCTTCACAACAATATGCTCATGTTCCTCGGCTAAAGCATTCTTGGTTGTTTTAGGTTATTTATTTGCATCTTCATAGGTCCAATTTCTTCATGCTGGCCTCCTTGACATGCATTCAGCTCGGCATATGTGAAATCCAACTGTCCCTACAGAAATCATATATCCAGGTTATCGATCTGGTTTAATATTAAGGTATCGCACAATTCCAAAATATTAATGCATTTGAGCATATGTAGTGTTAAAGGAAACAAAGACAGTATATTGAATATCCTTTTGAAATACTGTTTATAGGGTAAAAAGTACGCTCAGTAACCGGTTCATCCCGCTTTCTCTTGGACGCGCCTGAGCTTCGCGTAACAATCATCTCTCCTTCCTTAATGTTATAGAAAAATGCCTGCTAAGATGTAATTCCACATATAAGATTATAATCTACATTTAGCAGTACCTTTTTGAACGTTAAACAATGTCAACATATTGTTACTAGACTTGTAGGGTTTTCCTTCTCGCTTTCTTCTAGACATCTAATCATATTTACAACATAGGCCAGCTGCTCAACCATTGGTTCATTATCATCGTCGTCGTAGTTCATCACTTCTTCGGGTTGAGACCCATTATCCTGGTTGGGGACTGCTTGAATAATCTCCAATCCTGTTGGTGAGCTTTTATCAGTTGTTGTGCAACAATGAAGACAATTAAACATGTACGTAGTTGCTCAACACAATTTACTTCAGAAGGGCATAATCATTGAATCAGAACAAGATATGATCAAAGCTTAGAGAAACAATTTCCACAGAAAAAGTTTGGACAAACACATCAATAAAGTAAAAGGAGTAATTAGCTTATAGATTAGATCTTATGACCTTGCATTTCATTACAACATCATACCCATACTAGAAAATCATATACATACTAGAACCCTAGATAAAATGACCCCGATCTTAACCCAGATATGAACCCTTAAATTTAGTACTAGTACAAGTAACACAATCTTAGATTGCATCTCCGACTCAACAAGGAACTAGATGTGTAGATCTAGACAGATGTGCAAATTTGATGTGGGGTCGAGGGTGTAACCTCGTCATCTAAGGTGATCTATTGGATTACTTTTACCTTCAGAGTGGATGGAGTCCATCGTAATGCCGTCGATCATGTCGTGCGCCGCGATTGGACCGTACGATTAGCTGCAGAAGAGCTAGAGCCACCAGCGCGGGGGCGGGAGGGGGAGGGGAGAGGAACTAGGTTAGAAGAGAGAGACGAGGAGGTGCTTTGTTTGTTGGAAGGAGATGTGGTCACACTTATAATGAAGGATAGGTTGTATTTACGGAGGAGGTGGGGGTTAATCGAGCGGGCCTTTCAAACATTCTAGAGGGAAGGAAATTTTTTGAGGGAGGCTAGTTGGAGGAAATATATTTTGGAGAGAAGAATTTATTTCCAAGAAAAGGATAGTTGGAGTGAACACTATTTTTAGGGTGAGTCAAGTGGGAGGGAAGGATCGAACCTAAGTGTGTTCTAAGTTGTACATGCTAGAGGATTGTGATGCACGGTATATTTGTAATTGTGCACGTAACTTTAGCAATGAACATGATCATGTGAAGTGTGATGGTGTCATGGGTGTTTAATTTAAAATCCAAAGTCATGTTGTTTGTCACGTCGGATATTGCCATCCTACGTGCTCTTACGCGATAGCCCTCATCTTTCAATGCGTTTATGAGGTGTGTGACGTACAAGCTTGAATCTGAGATGTTGAAGGCGGATTTTAGAGGATCGTGATGCACAATATTTTTGTAATTGTGCATGTAACTTCATCAATGAACATGATCATGTCAAGTGTGATGGTGTCATGGGGTTGTTTTATTTCAAATGCAAAGCAGTTTCACCGATTCTCAAGTCATATCTTGGCATCCTACCTGCGTACTCTCACGCGACAACTGTTGTCTTCAACGTGCCTGAACATCTTGGGACAACATAGATCCAATTGTACTTCGTCCTTTTTAGTCAAGATTATACATGGCAGATTGTGCATTGGTTTATGTCGTTTATGTACCTTCCTATGACACTTTTGAGTCATTTCTATGCATTTTATAGTCATTGTTCATTACAAAATGCTAAACACACCTACTGGTCTATGCGATTATTTCGACTAATGCACGGGGTCATATATATAATGTACCATGTGACGTGTGCGATGTACAAGCATGAATCTCATATGTGGAACACGAATCTTAGAGAATCGTGATGCACAATAATATATTTGTAATTGTGCATGTAACTTTATCAATGAATATGATCATGTCAAGTGTGATGGTATGTCATGGGGATGTTTTATTTCAAATGCAAAGTATTGTTGTCGGTTCTCACATCTTATCTTGGCATCCTGCATACTCTTACATGATAGTCTCATCTATGAATGCGTTATGAACATCTTGCGATAACATAAATCCAAGCATACTCCGTCCTTTTTAGTCCAGATGATGCATGGCACATTGTGTATTGGATTCCTAAATGTCGCTAGTACAACCCCTATGACACTTTTGAGTCATTTGTATGCATTTGTAGTCAATGTTCAATTCAAAATACTTATAAACACCTACCACTCTATGCAATTATTTGGACTGATGCAACGTACCATGTTTTATTATGTGTACGATGTTCTCTTGGTATTATCACGGCAGATGCCATGAGATGGCTAAAAGTGGGGGTAGGCAAGGCTACAGTGGAGATACGGGACGGGATTGGGAAAAAGCACATGATGGTTTACCCAGGTTCGGGGCCCTCACGGGGAGGTATCACCCCTAATCCCGCATGTCTGATGTATATGCAGTGTATATGGTGGTACGGAGTTGCTCCTACAGCTGTATGGCGGAGGAAGAGAGCTCTGAGCCTTTCCCTTTCCCTCACGTGTCTGTGTGTGTGTGTGTGTGCATGATAATGAGAGGGAGTGAGCATGATGATCATGGAGCCTCTTGAGTGTGGCCGTGAGTGAGCTCTCCTGGTGCATCTTATAAAGGGATGTTGATGTCTACTACACAACTTGTTCTTGTAGACTCGTGTTGGGCCTCCAAGCCAGTGTTTTGTAGGACAGTAGCAAATTTCCCTCAAGTGGATGACCTAAGGTTTATCAATCCGTAGGAGGCATAGGATGAAGATGGTCTCTCTAAAACAACCCTGCAACCAAATAATAAAAAGTCCCTTGTGTCCACAACACACCAAATACAATGGTAAATTGTATAGGTGCACTAGTTCAGCGAAGAGATGGTGATACAAGTGTAGTAATGATAGTATATATTGATTTTTGTAATAGGAACAATAAAAAACAACAAGTAGCAAGTAACAAAAGTGAGCGCAAATGGTATTGCAATGCTTGAAAATGAGGCCTAGGGTATGTACTTTCGCTAGTGCAATCTCTCAACAATGCTAATATAATTGGATCATATAACCATCCCTCAACGTGTGACGAGGAAACACTCCAAAGTTCCTTTCTAGCGGAGAACATAAGACGAAATTGTTTGTAGGGTACGAAACCACCTCAAAGTTATCCTCTCCGATCGATCTATCCAAGAGTTCATACTAAAATAACACCAAGTTATCCTTTCTGATCGATCTATCTAAGAGTTCGTACTAAAATAACACCGTATAATACACATCAACCAACTCTAATGTCACCTAGATACTCCAAGGTCACCACAAGTATCCGTGAGTTGATTATACGATATGCATCAAACAATTTCAGATTCATAATACTCAATTCAACACAAAGAACCTCAAAGAGTGCCCGGAGATTTCTGCCGAAGAAACAAGGACGAAAACGTGCATCAACCCCTATGCATAGATAACCCCAATGTCACCTTGGGAATCCGCGAGTTGCAATACAAAAAAAATACACTTCCGTGATGATACGTGTTTGTCACAGTAGGCCGCGTTTTTTGTCATGCATGTACATCCATGACAAATTTATGACAGAATCAAGATAGTCATACCTGTGCTGTCGTAGAAGTGTTCCATGACATTACCAAAATTATCATCACGGAAGTGTCCACTTCCATGACGATAAATCGCGCGCCACATAAGTGCTTTCGTCAAGGGTAACCGACACATGGCATCCACCGTAATGGAACGCCGTTAAGCTATCGGGTCGGGTTTTGGATCCGATAACCCGTTAACAGCCCCGACCAATGGGGATTTTCCATGTGTAAAATCATCATTGGCTGGAGGAAACACGTGTCGGCTCATTGTTGGGACAGATGTCATCCACTCATTGGACAGAAGGCGCCTATGATACGTCAACACGTGGCACGGCCCAACAGAGGCCCATTCCTGTGAAAAGGCCGGCCCGTTTGACTTTGTCAAAAGGTGACGGGCCGGCCCATGGAAAGCCTGTTAACGGCATGTTCGCATATAGCCTATTTATAGCCCGCTAACCCAAGGCCCGTTACGCCCTATCCGAATTAGGCCCAGTAGCGTCATCTGGGCCATTCAATATGATTCCAACCGTTTTCGCCGGCCCATGTATGGCCCATGACGTCTTCGGCCCATATGATGCCCAAAGTAACTCTTGGCCTATTAACGGCCCATGGTGAAATCGGCCCGCAATGAACGAGGTATCACTTTAGACCCATTAACGGCCCGTGGTGAAACCGGCCCGTAATGAACAAAGGTATCACTTTATACCCATTAAGGGCCCGTTATTCAGTTGGGCCGTTTCCAGCCCATGTTATCTTTCGGACTTCTCAGAGCCCATTCATTCTTGGGCTCATTTCGAGCATTCATTTACTTACGGCCCGTTACTATCATTTTCTGCTTGTGGGCCAAATTCAGCCCGTGGTTACAGTCGGCCCGTTTGTGGTCCGTTAACACATTGGGACGTTTTCATAGCGTCATCAAATACAGCCTATTAATGATGGCCCATTATGGTCAGCCCATGAACGGACGATTCCAACTCTAGCCCGTTTATGGCCATAATGCGGCCTGTTATTGGCCCATGTTTGGCCAATCGATCATACTGCCCGTATAAGGCCCATTGATGATACGGCCCGTAGAAGGCCCATTGTTTCTACGGCCCGTAGAAGGCCCAATGTTTCTACGGCCCGTAGAAGGCCTACTGTTTCTACGGCCCGTAGAAGGCCCACTATTTCTACGGCCCATAGAAGGCCCACTATTTCTACGGCCCGTAGGAGGCCTACTTTCACTATAGTAAATATTAGCCCATGGTTATTGTGGCCTAGTTTTAAAAATAGGTTATTGCAGCCACTAGCAAACCACGGAAAAAGAACTGCACTGACTACAAGCAAACAAATAAACAAGACAACAAGGAAATAAATAAGCAAGCAACATATGCTAGGCTATCACGGCTATTACACATATTACATCCATCGGGCATCAAAGTTCACCACCAAGTGCAAATATAGGGAACACAACAAAGATATAAACGCCGCAAAGAAAATAAGTCCAGAACTGAAACCACTTCAAAAGAATTCAAGAAACAATATCCTGGGTACCCATAATGCTGGCAAGATTCTTAGCAAGCTTATTAACTTTCTCTTGTTTGGCGCTTAAATCCTCCAGCGCTCGCTATTGCACAAGAAAGTACGCATCTGAATTCTGCAGGGACTTCCTCAGTCCTTCGGCTTCTTGCCGCAGCACAGCTGACTGATGCCTTTCAGCTTGTAGCTGAGACTGAAGAAGCCAAAGTGATTCAGGCAGCGAGTTCGAAGAGCTTGTGCCAAAGGATCGCCAAGAATCTCGAACACTACATCAACGCAGGATCGTGGGGTTTTCTCACCGTCTACAAGATCGCTTTTATCACCTTTCTTGGAGACCAACAGGTTGTCTCACTATCTTGAACCTTATCTGCATTACTTTCTCTACCATTGCATAGTGGGGTGCTCTTATCCAATATTCTGTTTGCATACTACAAGAGAAACAAGCAGACACATCACAGGTTTAGCTTGTAGTATACCAAACTCATTTTGGTAAACCGGTTCAGTAGTAAGGTGGACAGGATAACAGCATGAAACAAACATATATCTATGTACTATGGTCACTGTATTGTCCATATCATTCTAGTTTATGTTCCCTAATCAAGATAGAGACACGGTTCAACTCATATATTTTTAAGACACAACAGCATAGACAGAATATAAGTGTGAGAAACTACACAGCATTGGCAGCACTTGTAATGTGCATCACATGAGAACATAACTATTTATACAACTTAAACTAAAATCAACATAGAGCAAGAAATTAGAACAATAATGCAGTTAAAGAAATAGGTTTAAAACATACCTGTTGCGCCATTGGAGTTTCAATTGGATCCTTCAAATTCGAAAGTAGTTGGTATGAGTAAATACAGTGATGCAACAGCAAAGGAGTATGGACCTTAGCTACGGAATCTGACCTGAGAACAGTTGCTCTTCTGCTTTAAACGTGGAGTTTGGGTTAGCTGTGGTGGTCTTCGTGCTTTGGGCACTGCGGTGGCTTTACAAACTGCTCGTGTGGGGGTACTCTGTGGTGGACATGGTGCTTTGTCAACTATAAGTGGGTTACTATCCGCTTGCGGTTAGATGGGTTGTAGCTAGTTCTCTGCCCAACGGTGTAAGTGTGCAATCTGTAAGAGTCTCGATTATGTGTGGTGGGGCTAGTTTGTGGGCCAGTACAACCATGGTTCTATCTGCATCGACGGGTAGCACTGTCTTTTGTGAAGAACGGGTTTTTGCTCCTTAGATACTGCCATCACCCCCTCCAATTCAAATGGCTGATAAACAAGAAAAGAAATTGAACGTCTGCACATTGTATGATAGATGTATGTGGTAATTCACATATATGTTGTCTAACCAAACAGGACAACATGACACAATTTCACATATATGATGCCTAACTAAATAGGATAGCATGACACAGTTTCAGATATATGATGGATAACTTAACAAGATATAATGGCATACACTAGTAGAAAAAGGGTCAAATGTGAGACACATTAGTCCCGGTTTGTAACAGAACCGGCACTAATGTGTCCATTAGTGCCGGTTCCAACGGCTAGCCGGGAGGAGCTCTTTAGTACCGGTTCGTGGCAAACCTTTAGCACCGGTTCGTGCCACGAACCGGTACTAATGAGAGTGGTGGCAGGATGTTGTCAGAATGGGGCCCTTCCAGCACCTTTAGTACCGGTTCGTGGCACGAACCGGTACTAAATGTCGTCCTATATAAATCCTTCATCCACCCGCACTCTATTCTTCCCCCTTTCCCCTCCCCCTCTCCTCTGTTCTTCCCTTCTTCCTCTCGAGTTCATCACAAAATTTGCCCCAAATTTGTCAAGATTTGCAGGCCCTCATCCATTCAAACGATCACCAAGGTTAGCAACTTTGTCCTTTCATCTCTCATTGCTAGATTAGCTCTTGCATTGGTTTATATAGTGATTAATTGTGGGTTTTAGTAATTTGGGAGGAATTATATGTGGTAGTATTTGATTTATATGCAATTTGAGGTCAAAATAACACTTAGTTTGCATATGTAGGTGTGGTTTACTTAGTGCCTTCTAAATCTCTGTCAGAATTCACCGCCGATCGCCCACTGTCTCTGTCATGGCACCACCTTGTGGTGAGCCTCTTGTTCATGAAATTTTATATAAAAAATGATGTTTGTGTGATTTGGATATATAGTTACTCGTATAATAATTATCTTACCCGTCGTTGTTTGTTATACATAGTGCCATGGTTTTGATATCCGTCCCCGTCGGCCCTCATCCTTGTTATGATTCGGATGTGGTATATTCTCTTTTAAAACTATTTGTTGCATTTCGTATTTATGACAAATTATGCCCATCAAGTTGACATAGATATTTTTATCTAGGAGGTATGTGAACCGGAAATTCCAACCGACCCTATTGTCGAGAGGTTAAATTTAGTTGAAAGAGAAAGCGAGTACTTGAAAGAAAAATTGAAAAGAATTGAGGGGAGAAGATGGAATTGGAGTTGCATGTTGCCGATGTAAATGCGATGATCACAAGATCAAGATGGAGAAAATGCGCTTGAAGATTAGAAAGATTAGAAAATATGCCATCGATAGTGAGGCTTGGTATCATTATGCTGTTGGATCAATTGTTACCTTAGTTGCGATCTTAATCGCATTTGTTGTTGCATTTAAATGCTTTAGCTAGAGAGTTATTTGTTTGTTGCATTTAAGTGTTGTATGAACTTTATGTATGAACTTGTATTAATTTGGTCTATTCGGTGTTGTGTAATGAAGATGAGCGGCAATGGATGTACGATGACCGATGCTCTCCCGATTCGTTGAGGGCGTTCATACTTTTCTCGCTATGGTGAGGCAAACAAGCGGGTGGATGGTTTTATGCCTTGTCCATGTGCTGGCTGTAAGAATGGTCGCAATTACTCTACGTCAAGAACCATTCACGTCCACTTGTTTGAGTCTGGTTTCATGCCCCACTATAATGTTTGGACCAAGCACGGAGAAAGAGGGGTTATGATGGAAGACAATGAAGAAGAAGAGGACGACGACAGCTATCCTGGCCATGGGTTCCCTGAATACGATGATACAACAATGGGGAAGAAGCTGAGCCGGTAATGCGGGAAGAAGCTGGGCCGGCAATGCGGGAAGAAGTTGAAGAAGAGGCATCGGATGAGCCCGTTGATGATCTAGGTCGGGCCATTGCCGATGCAAAGAGAAATCAAGCAAGTGATTTGGAGAAGAAGAAGTTGCAGCGCATGTTAGAGGATCACAAAAATTTGTTTTACCCGAATTGCGTGAGGTGACAAGAAAAGCTGTGCACCACACCGAATTGCTGCAATGGAAGGCGTAGAATGGTGTATCGACAAGGGATTTGGAAAGTTGCTGGTAATGATAAAGGATATGCTTCCAAAGGACAACGAATTTCCGAGAGTACGTGACGGTTAAAGAAGGCTGTCTGCCCTCTAGGGTTAGAGGTGCGTAAGATACATGCATGCCCTAATGATTGCATCCTCTACCGCGGTGAGTACGCTGGATTTGAACGCTGCTCGGTATGTGGTGCATTGCGCTATATTATCAGCCGCGATGAGCATGGTGATGTCAAGGGCGGCGCCCAGAAGAAGATTCCTGCCAAGGTGATGTGGTATTCTCCTATAATACCACGGTTGAAACGCTTGTTCCAAAACAAAGAGCATGCCAAGGCGATGCGATGACACGAAGAAGACCGTAAGAAAGACGGAAAGTTGAGAGTACCGGTGAGGGGTCGCAGTGGAGAAAAATCGAAAGAAAGTACGGGAAGGAGTTTGCGGATGACGCAAGGAGCGTATGGTTTAGTCTAAGCGCAGATGGCATTAATCCTTTTGGGGAGCAGAGCAGCAACCATAGCACCTTTTGGCCTATGACTCTATGTTTGTATAACCTTCCTCCTTGGTTGTGCATGAAGCGGAAGTTCATTATGATGCCGTTGATCATCCAAGGCCCTAAGCAACCCGGCAACGACATTGATGTGTACCTAAGGCCATTAGTTGAAGAACTCTTACAACTGTGGAATGGAACAGGTGTATGTGCGTGGGATGAGCACATGGGGGAAGAATTTGACCTAAAGGCGTTGCTGTTCGTGACCATCAATGATTGGCCTGCTCTCAGTAACCTTTCAGGAGAGACAAACAAGGGATACCGCGGAAGCACGCACTGTTTGGATGATACCGACATTATATATTTGAATAGTTGTAAGAAGAATGTGTACAGGACATCGTCGATTTCTTCCGAAAGGTGCATCCCATAAGAAAGAAAGGCAAGCATTTCAAAGGTGAGGCGGATCACCGGACGAAGCCTCGCCACCGTCTTGGTGCTGATGTACATGATATGGTCAAGGATTTGAAGGTGATATTTGGAAAGGGTCTGGCGGACAACCTGTTCCAAAGGACGCCGACGGACGCCAAGCACCGATGTGGAAGAAGAAATCTATATTTTGGGACCTGCCATATTGGAAAGACCTAGAGGTCCGCTCCGCAATCGACGTGATGCACGTGACGAAGAATCTTTGCGTGACCCTGCTTGGCTTCTTGGGCGTGTATGGGAAGACAAAAGATACACCGAGGCACGGAGGACCAGCAACGTATGCACGGAGAAGACGGCATACATCGTGGTCATGCAAGCTACGCTCTTACCAAAGAAGAGAAGGAAATCTTCTTTGAATGCCTGCCAGATATTAAGGTACCGTCGGCTTCTCGTCGAATATAAAGGGAATAATAAACATGGCGTAGAGAAAAGTTCCGTAACCTAAAGTCTCATGACTGCCACGTGATTATGACGCAATCGCTTCCGGTTGCATTGAGGGGCTTCTATCGGAAACGCTCGATTAGCCATTGTGAAGCTATGTGCATTTCTCAATGCAATCTCTCGGAAGGTAATCGATCCAGAAATCATACCAAGGTTACGAATGATTTGGTGCAATGTCTTGTCGATTTCGAGTTGGTGTTCCCACTATCCTTCTTCAACATCATGACGCACGCCCTAGTTCACCTATCTTGAAGAGATTAACGTTTTGGGTCCTGTATTTCTACACAATATGTTCCCCTTTGAGAGGTTCATGGGAGTCTTAAATAAATATGTTCATAACCGTGCTAGGCCGTAAGGAAGCATCTCCAAGGGCCATCAAAATGAGGAGGTCATTGAGTTTTGTATTGACTTTATTCCGACCTTAAGCCGATTGGTGTTCCTGAATCGCGGCATAAGGGCGCATCGGATGGAAAAGGCACGCTTAGAGGGGAACAAATAATATGTATGGACGAACATTCTCTCACCGAAGCTACACTCACACAGTTCTACGTAATTCCGCCTTTGGTGGCTCCGTATATGGATGAACACAAGAATTTGCTACGCTCCAAACACCGGAGCGGTCGATGACCGGATTACACGTGAACAAACCAGGAGTTTCGCCGGTGGTTGCGCAGACACGCATTACCATGCATGACACCTCTATTGAAGATAACCTGTACTTGCTGTCCCGCTACCATCTTCGAATATAATGATTTTCAAAGGGTACGAGATAAATGGTAATACATTTTACAGGATCGCCCAAGATAAGAAGAGCACCAACCAAAAACAGTGGTGTCCGCTTTGATGCGTAAACCAAGACGGAAAGGAAACATACTATGGTTACATACAGGACATATGGGAACTTGACTATCGACGTGCTTTAAAGGTCCCTTTGTTTCGTGCAAATGGGTCAATATGACACGAGGCGGGTAACGGAAGACCCGCAAGACGGAATGACAACAAGTGGATCTCAACAATCTTGCGTGATGCGCATTTAACCATTCGTCCTAGCCAATGATGTGGCACAGGTTTTCTATGTGAAGGACATGTCTACCAAGCCAAGAAAAAGAAAAGATAAGGAAGCGAATGCATCATACGATGAGCCAAAGCGGCACATAGTTCTTTTTGGGAAGAGAAACATCATGGGAGTGGATGACAAGACAGACAAGTTAGAAGATTATGAAAAGTTTGATGAAATTGCTCCATTCACAGTGAATATTGACCCGAGCATCCCGTTAAATGATGAAGATTTTCCATGGTTACGGCGCAAAGGGACACACGCGAAGAAAAAGTTTCAGACCCAAAGATCTGGGATGTGATCGGCTTCACTAGCTATCATCACTTTCTTCTGTGTTTCGCACCGAGAGGGGAATCTCTGTAATAGTTAGGGTAGTTATGTGTTTTGGCATTTGAAACGCGAAGAAATTTTATGTGCAAACAAATTCACACTAATTTCAAATAATTCAAAATTTAAACTATTCAAATTTGAAAACTACGGGCACTAACAGAAAGTTTGTAATTTTTGTACCTAAAGAGGTCAGGTCAGCCTCCGGTCAAAGCATATGGCCCCACCATCACCATTTAGTGCGGTTTGTACCATGAACCGGTACTAATGAGGTTGTGTCGTAAGGCTGGGGCCCCACGAGCACCTTTAGTACCGGTTCATGGATGAACCAGACGTAAGCTGTTTTAGTCCCACCTCGCCAAGTGAGAGGGACTAGGAGCGGTTTATAAGCCCCGAGTGCGAAGCGATGAAGAAGAGGATCAATGCTCACGTTGCTTAGCTTCAAGCCTTCAGAATACGGCGATCGCACGGAGCTATGCGCAGTGCGCTACACTATTCGAAGGCTTGAAGCAAATTAACGAGCATTGCACCTCTTTTATTTTTAATAACTTATTACAACTCCGGACTTCTTCTGTTATGGCAAAAAACTAATTGCACGTCGACATTTCTTTTTTAAGTTATAACTCAGGACTTTTACCATCAAGTTTTGCATAAAAGAAAAAATAGCATAAAAGAAAGAAAAACTATAGCTGAAAAGAAAAAAACTATATAAAAAACTACTCAAAAATAAATAGAAGAAAATAAATATAGCAGAAAAGAAAAAACTACTCAGAAATAAATAGAAGAAAAAATAAAGCAAAAAATAAATAATTATATTTGCTATTTTTCAATCGTTTACCAAAATGACCGTGAAATTGAAAATCACTACAAAATGAACTCGAAATGTTGAATTTTGGCAAACTAGATGAAAAACTACTCACAAATAAATAGAAGAAAATAAATATAACAGAAAAGAAAAACTATACAAAAACTACGCAAAAATAAATAGAGGAAAATAAAGCGTAAAAGAAAAACTATAAAAAATTAGCGCTGCCCTGTTGGCCTGATAGGCCACAGTGTGTAATAACAGCCTTAAAGGCCCAGCCAGACTCACAGGCAGCGCTGCAGAGTTTAGGCCCACAAGCCTGCTATCTGAGGAGTTCGAGTGGTAGCCGCGATCGGGTTTATAAACCAGTCTTGGCTGCCCTTCGCCCGGCGAGGTGGGATTAAACTTTGGGGTGGCAGCTGAGGCCTTTAGTACCGGGTCGTGGCACAAACCGGTACTAAAGGGCCTTTAGTACCGGTTTGTGCCACTACCGGTACTAAAGGGGGTCGCTTCCCGCCGCTTGGGCTGGCCAAAACAGGCCTTTAGTACCGGTTGGTGGCTCCAACCGGTACTAAAGGTGCCTTCTATATATACAACACTTCGAAATTTTCATTCCCCCTCTGTTTCCGTCGTCTCCGTCGCCGTCGCCGCCCCCGTCCACGTCGCCGCCCTCGTCTCCGTCGCTGCCCCCGTCCCCGTCGCCGCCCCCGTCCCCTCGTCTCAGAGCTTCGCCCGTCCCGTCGCCGCCCGTCCCGTCGCCGCCCGGCCCGTCCCGTCGCGTTGTCCCTGTCGCCGCCCGCCCGTCACCGCCCGCCGTCGCCTGCCGCCGCCGCCCGCTGTGAGCTCTCCCCTCTAACCCTCTCCCTGCCCCGGCGGCCACCATGGGCGCCGCCCCTCCCCGAGCCCATACACACACACACACAAGCATGATGAACACACACACACACACACACATATGTATGAATTAATGCATGTATATATATTAGTATATACGTATTTTGTATGTTTAATTAGTTTAGATTATTTAGATTATTATTTTTTCACTATTATATATGTATGAATGCATGTTAGATGGATATAATTATTGTTTAATTAGTATGGAAATTTTTTATATAATGTTGTTTTTCAGTTTTTTAATGGATGTATAGAAGTTGTGTTTTCTGTTTTTAGTGTTAGATGCTTAATTAGTATTAAATAGTATATATATTTTTGAAATAGTAGAAATGTTAGAAATTTTAGTTATCAAAATCCAATCATTAAAAAATATTACTTTTTATGGGCATATAGCTAGTATTTGTTCTCGACGATGCCCGGCCCGCATCCTCGCCGTCGACCCGTCCGCGACGACGTCCAGCCGACCCATGTCCGGGACTGGGTTCCGCCGGGCTGGCACTGGGAGGTGCTGCCTGGAGGGGCGCGCCGCTTGATGAGGAACCCGGCCCCGGGTCCCGTCGTCGACCCTGATCTCGTTTGGTGGCGTTCGCGTGGGCCAGTTTCGGTGCGGAGGGACCCGGCCCCGCCGGAGGAGGTACGTCACCGTGTCAGGGAGGAGGACGAGCACGTCCATCGCTACATGGTTGCGTTAGAGGGCGGCAGGTTCTCCAATACCTGGCAGTATCTTCAGGGATCTCACTTCAGCTATGATCCTGTGAGGGTTCCTTCTCTTTGGGTGTCCACCGCCCGCGCCACAGGAACCGCGAGTGTCATAGATTCTTCTGTAGTATTCGATCTTTAATTAGCTAGCCAGTAATGTACTATTCAATATTATATATTATTCGAGACGATGTATTCGAGATTGTATCTATTATTCTAGACGAAGTATTCGAGATTATATCTATTATTCGAGACGATGTAATTTGAATACTAAATTGTTTTATATTTATTTTGAATTAGTTAAATAAAAGCTATGGCGCATAATACCGACAGAGAGGGAGAACAGACCATGTTCGATATGATACGCGGGCCATATGATGATCAGAATGAAGAAGATTATGACGGCTCGAATTTCTAAACAACACCGAGAGGGTGATCTGATATTCGATCGCGATGACCGAATTGATGAAGTCATGAACTACGATTATGACGATGACGAAGAACATGTTGATCCTGAAACAACAAAGACCGGCGAGGTATATATATTTATATAAGCAGGTATCTGGTGATCATCACATGTTTTAAATGACTTGAAGATATATTAACGAATCGATCTTTGTTCTTTCAGCCATCCGGATCGAGCAAATCTTCGTGCAAAAGGGACGAAAAAGAGGCCCGAACAAAAGTTGAAGGAGGGAGTAAAGTACAATATCGAAGCGGTCGGACCTAATGGCGAACCATTAGTGCCTAAGAAGATTGCGGACAAGTTCGTTAAATCGGTCACGGAGTTCTTGTGAAGGACCAACTCGATCTCCCTTCAAGAATGGAGAGAGCCAGCAAAAGACAAAGGACAAAAAGGAAAAGAGGACGCTGCTCCACGTCCAGATGTTACTTTTGTCGACAGGAATCAAAAAGATCTGCTTTGGGATACTCTCATGGAACATTTCACCCAACCAGATCATTTCACAGAAGCAGATGTGCAGAAAGTCAAGGACGCTGCTCTTAGGAAGATGGCGGTTGCATTCAAGAACCACAAGAATCATGAATGGGACAAGTACGTCAAGGTAGGAAGGAAGACTCCAGTATTCGAGGGAACACTAGAGAACCAACGTGCTCATTGGGACGATTTCGTGAAATTCAAGGATTCGGAATTAGCTAAGGAACGGTCGAGAATAAACAAGAAGAATGCCGAAAAAAGGATAAGTTCCATAAGTGGGGCCAGGTGGCTATGCGGTGGCAATGCCTAAGTGGGATACGAACGAGAAAGAGATGGAGGATGCAGGTGCGACTCCGGTTACTAAGAGCTGGCCCCCGGTCGGGACTTGGTTCTATGCGCATGGGGGAGTTGGACCCAAGACAGGCAATGTTTCGACGAGGGCAAGTCTGAAGGGAGCCGACGATGCGATACTTGTTGCAATAGAAGAGGCACGATCGGGGTGTTCCAGCCAAACAGAGAGAACGATGAGCTTACGCGTGCCACGAAATCCTGAACACCCGGAAGAACATGAGGCAAGGGCGCTATTCCGTGGTATGAGGGGTTTTCAGACCGAACACCGACTACGTAACCCGTGCGAGAAAGAAGATTGCGGAGGAGAAGAAGAGGAAGATGGAGGAGGAGCAGAGGAAGCGGGACTATGAACGCCTTCAAGGCCTAGAAGCAAGTCAAGCGGAATTGGTAGTCAAATTCCAGCGGCAAGACGAAAGCAGATCGACTCACTTACCCAAAGAAGGGGGTCTCAGCAGCTGCAGCAGCCTAGCGAATGATCCAGCATTGGATAGCACCGCCCCATCCATGCCGAGAAGCAGCGTGGGTTCCGCCCGGACGACGCAATGCTGGGTAGATACCCGTGGATGACATCACGGAGAACACTAGCTGCGAGCTACACGTCAAAATGAAGAACATATCCATGAAGGTGGCGGACGGCGTTGCTTTTCCAGTTACCCCCAAAGCAACCTACCATTGCATCCCGATTCGAGAGGGCTATGCTCGTGTCATGGTTGAAGAGGTGGTGCACCCATATTCGGGGCTAGAGCTTGACATTCCTGGAGGTGACGACGAGCGCTTTCTCGGAGACGCCAAGCATCGTATCATCCTATGGAAAAAGGATTGCATCATCTTTCGAAGGCCACCGACACCGCGTCATCCGACTCCTCGTCGAAGTCCGCCACCAAGTCAGCAGTCTCCCGCTCCTGCAAGTCCACCAAGTCCAGCAAAGTGTCAGGCCACTCCTCCTCAAAGTCCGGCAAAGTGTCAGGCCACTCCTCCTCCTCCAAGTCCGCCACAGCGTCAGACGTCCACTCCTCCTCCAAGTCCGACACAACCTCAGGCCACTCCTCCTCCAAGTCCGGCACAGCTTCAGGCGGCCACTCCTCCTCGTCCAACTCAGCCCCGTCGGTGGCATCTCCGCCGCCTCGGCAATCGCAGAAGAGACACCCGCAGCTATGGTGCGTGGCGATGCAGTCGAGGTAGTACAGGAAGTACAAAGGAGGCAAGCGATATAAATATGGTCCAAGCCTCACGCCTCTTCCACAGAGGTCTTATGACAGGTCCGAGGAGGAAATCGCAGCCATATCGAAGTCCGAGTGTAGCGACCCGACCTCAGATGGTCAAGTCTCTGTGCTTCTGTGTCATCCCTGGATCGGTAATGCTGACACACACAGTACTCGAAGGATTTATAACAGAGTAGCAATCACACACTTATTACAACGAATGTCTCAAAAGAGAACTTATTACAATAATATGGCTTAAGGCCATCTAATGTGATAACAATGAAGGCTTGGAAGATAAACCAGTCCATCAACTCCAACGGCATAGCTGAGCTGCACGGCAACGACCTATCGAACCTTACTCCTCGTCTGAAAAGTCTGCAACATAATACGTTGCAGCCCGAGAACGGGTCAGCACATGGAATATGCTGGCAATGTAACGCATAGAGAGTAATGAAAGAATAAGCTATACTACATGCATATATGGCTGGTGGAAAGCTCTATGGTTACAGTTTGCGGAAAGCCAATTTTTCCCTATGTCAAAGGAATAAATTTTATTTTAACTATCATGGTGGTTGAAACATTATTGAGAAGGTATAACCCCATCCCAATCCCAATTAAAGTGGTTAACAACCCAGCAGTATTAAGTTAGAGTGATGAGATACATGTGAATACTCAAGTACTAGATACTCAGAATTGTCCATAACCGGGGACACGGCTAACCATGGTTAGATTGTACACTCTGCAGAGGTTTGCGCACTATTCCCCCATAAGACTCGATCACCTCCGTTGATTTCTCGCACTACATGGTGTTTGAGAAACGGATGACCGAGACACAATCTTTCAGAAACGTTAACTCTCTACTCCGGATAGATCATACCAAACCTATAAAACCCACTACCTGCTGATCTACCTCTTCAAGAGCTTCACGTAACTTACTCAACTATGCTAGAGCCCATAATAGCTTGTGGCTGCACACGGAAGTTTCTAGCATGAATAATCTAAGTTCCCTTTGAGCCCAGGTGGCGGTCCATAGGAAGATCACACGGGTACCCAGGATTTCAAAAAAAGCAGACAACACGGTTCCCCAGTGCCTCAATCCACCCAGATGTGTATTTAAGTTGCCACCTTAAAATAAACCATTAATTAACAATCTCACATCTGTCGTGAATATCTCTCAAACCCAAACCACGTCTATGAGCATAGCATGGCAATATAAGCATAACGTAGCAGTAACTCCCAAGGGTTTGATAGTAACAGGGCAATAGGTTCCTACCTCATCATCTACTTCCCAACCCACAACTTAATGACATCCTAATCATGCAATGTTTGAGGTTGAGCTAACGACAAAACTGGGTATGAAAAGGTATGATCAAGTGTTACTTGCCTTGTCGACGATCCGTGAATCCTAGAGACTTCGTAGTAACACGCTTAGCACTCCGGGAATTCTATCGCAAGCAAACAATACATACATAAGTAACAAACAAAGATGCGCAAATGAAACTTCAACTGAAAGAGGTTGACCGGAGAGTTCAACTTAAGAACTCCGGTTTGTAAAAAGAATCAAACCAAACGAAACAACGAAACTCAAACGGCGAGAGAAACATGGTCCGTTTACTAATCTGAACTAGTGTCAAATTTTACAAAGATAAAAACTGGTTTAAGTTGACTATTCGGAAACAGGGTTTCGAGATGAAACTCCAGGCGCTTGAATCGCCTGTTCCGATAAACGAGCGAAAAGTTATACTAGTTTGAACATTGGTTCAGAAATCAAATTCGGAATAACCGCGGAATAAATCCGATAAAAGAAAACAACGAACGTCTAAACGAACGAACGTTCGTTAGCGGAAGCTAAACGACGAACGGTTCGTGAAAACGAACGAACGGGTGAACGTTCTCAAAATAAATAAACCGGGAAATAAAACCGATCTAATATAAAAAACGGCTAGGGTTTTTCCAAAAAAACCGAAGGGTTATTTAAAAAAAACCGGCGACGAGTGCTACCTCCGGCGATCGTCCGGTGGGGCGGGCGGCGGCTCCGGCGGGGTCCGGCGAAGGGGCGGCGAGGGGCGGCTAGGGCGCGGCGGCTCGGCGAGGGGAGGGGGCGACGGCGCTGGAGGCGGCGGCGGCGGCGACGGCTAAGGGCGGCGGGGCGGCGGCTCGGCTCGGGCTTCCCGGGTCCCAAGGGCGTGGCGATGGTGGCGGTGGTGGTGGTGAGGGGAGAGGGGGCTATTTAAAGAGGGGAGGGGAGGGCTTGGAGGAGGGCAAGGCGGCGGGAGGAGTCCGGCTCGGACTCGAGTCCCCAAGGGCAGTGTGCAAGTGGCGGTGGCGGCTCGGGCCGGCTGCTTTCATTTGGCCGTTAGCCCGATCGGTATTATTCTTTAAAAAAAACATTCCGCCGAAAACTATAAAATCCTAGAAAAATAAATAAAAATCTAAAAATTCCAAAACAAGTTTTCTTTGCCTAAATAAAATATTTAGAACAAGATGAACTTCTCTTGGCCCCTAAAATGCAAATTTTAAACATACGCAAATTTTTCACTAGGCAAATAAAATTCCAAATAAGTAAAGTAAAATACCAAAAATGATTTTAACATTTTTCCTCCGGTATTTCAATTAGTTTTGGAGAAGTCATATTATCTCCTCTCGTTTATTTTAAACTTGAAATATTTTTCCGGAGAGAAAAATAATAAAATCCAATATCCTCGTCTTTCATTATTTGATAAAATTCAAATATGAAAATCGAAAAATCCCCAACTCTCTGCGAGGGTCCTTGAGTTGCTTAGGATTTCGAGGATGGCAAATGAGAATGCAATAAAATATGATATGCATGGATGACCTATGTATAACATGCCAAATTGAAAATTTGGAATGTTACAAACCTACCCCCCTTAAGATGAATCTCGCCCTCGAGATTCGGGTTGGCTAGAAAATAGGTGCAGATGGTCCTTGCGAATATCATCTTCTCGCTCCCAGGTGGCTTCCTCCTCGGTGTGGTGGCTCCACTGAACTTTACAAAACTTGATAACTTTGTCATGAAAGTGACTCGGCTATCGAAATCCAAGATCTTTACTGGCTTCTCCTCATAAGTCAAATTACTATCCAATTGTATCGCCTCCAGGGGCACTGTATCCTTTAACGGTATGTCGGCCATCTCAGCGTGGCACTTCTTCAGTTGTGATACGTGAAACACATCATGAACTCCTGATAGTCCTTCGGGTAACTCCAGTTTGTAGGCAACTTCTCCCATTCGCTCCAAAAACACGATACGGTCCTACAAATCTTGGGGCTAATTTTCCTTTACTCCAAAACGCTTCACTCCCTCGTGGGTGATACTGCATGAATAGGCTCATCTTCGATGTCATAGGTTACTTCCTTGTGTTTTGAATCTGCGTAACTCTTCCTGTCTAGACCGAGCAATCTTTAGTCCTCTCTCGATCAGTTTAACCTTCTCCTCCGAAGTCTTTTATCAAATCTGGTCCAAACAACTGACGGTCTCCGACCTCATCCCACATCAAGGGTGTTCTACACCTGCGTCCGTACAGAGCTTCGAACGGTGCCATCTTCAAACTGGCCTGGTAGCTGTTGTTATATGAGAATTCTGCGTACGGCAAATTGTCATCCCAACTAGATCCATAATCTAGTGCACAGGCTCTTAACATATCCTCTAGAATCTGGTTAATTCTCTCTGTCTGTCCATCCGTCTATGGGTGGAACGTCAGATCTTGAATTCCAATCTGGTACCCAAAGTCCGTGTAGTTGATGCCAAAACTTTGAAGTAAACTGTGTTCCTCTATCTGATACGATGCTCCTCGGAACTCCATGCAAACATACGATCCTGGTCATATATATCTTGGCCAACTTGGCACTTGTGTAAGTTGTTCTCACTGGGATGAAGTGAGCTACTTTGGTCAACCGATCCACTACTACCCATATTGAATCATATCCTGCTTTGGTTCTGGGTAACCCGGTGATAAAATCCATGCCAAGTTTGTCCCACTTCCATTCGGGTATTGGCATAGGCTGCAACAGTCCTGCTGGCTTTTGATGCTCTGCCTTCACTCTTTGACATACATCGCAAACGGCTACATACTCGGCAATATCCTTCTTCATACCAGTCCACCAGAAACGTTCCTTCAAATCCAAATACATCTTGGTGTTTCCGGGGTGAATCGAGTATGGTAAGTCATGGGCCTCTTGAAGTATTAACTTCCTGATCTCTGAATTGTTGGGCACATAAATCCGATCCTCAAACCACAAGGTATCGTGCTCATCCTCGCGAAAACCTTTGGCTTTTCCTTTGCCCATCTTTTCCTTTATCTCAGCAATCTCCTTATCCTCCTTTTGAGCGTCTCGAATCTTGTCTAACAAGGTCGACTGAACCTCCATTGTTGCAAGAAATCCTCTTGGAACAATCTCCAACCGAAGTTCCATAATATTTTCTGCTAACTCCTTTGGCAGTCCTCTACCTTCAAGGATATTGGCATAACTCTTCCGACTCAAAGCGTCTGCTACAACGTTGGCCTTTCCTGGATGATAGTGTAGCTTCATGTCGTAATCCTTTATAAGTTCCAGCCATCTCCTCTGTCTGAGGTTTAACTCCTTCGGGGTAAAAATGTACTTTAAACTCTTATGATCCGTGTACACATCACAACGGTTTCCCATGAGATAATGTCTCCAGGTCTTCAACGCATGTACTACAGCTGCTAACTCCAAATCATGCGTGGCATAGTTCAACTCATGTGGCTTCATTTGTCGTGAGGCATACGAAACAACTTTTCCGTCCTGCATAAGAACACATCCAAGTCCCAGCGAGAGGCATCACAATACACTTGAAACTCCTTATGTATATCTCGCAATGTCAAGACTTTGGGGCTGTAGTCAACCGTTCTTCAACTCTTGGAAGCTTGTCTCACAATCCTCTGTCCATTTGAACTTGGTATCCTTCTTTAGTAATTACATCATTGGTTTAGCAATCTTGGAAAAATTCTCAATGAATCTCCGATAATATCCTGCCAGTCCAAGGAAACTGCGAATCTCGCGGACTGAAGTGGGTGCCAACCATTCAGTGACTGACTGAATTTTACTGGGATCTACTGATATACCTTCTACTAATATAACATGTCCAAGAATTCCAACTTCCTTCAACCAAAACTCGCACTTGCTGAATTTGGCATATAACTGGTGTTCCCTGAGTTTCTCAAGAACCAAACGTAGGTGTTCTGCGTGCTCCTCGTCGTTCTTCGAGTAAACCATAATATCATCGATAAACACCACAACGAACTTGTCCAAATACTCCATGAACACTTTGTTCATCATACTCATGAAATAGGCAGGGGCGTTAGTCACCCAAACGACATGACCGTATACTCATATAATCCATATCGTGTGGTGAATGCTGTCTTTGGTATATCCTTCTCTCGGATCTTCAACTGATGGTATCCTGATCGAAGATCAATCTTAGAAAACACCTTAGCTCCTTGCAACTGATCAAACAGATCATTTATCATCGGTAAGGGGTACTTATTCTTTATCGTTACTTCATTCAGAGCTCGGTAATCAACAACCATCCTTAGGGATTTATCCTTCTTCTCCACCAAAAGCACTGGGGCTCCCCAAGGTGATGAGCTTCTACGAATGTAACCTTTCTCCAATAGCTCCTTGATCTGCTTCTTAATCTCCTCCAGATCATTTGCGGGCATCCGATAGGGTCTCTTTGAGATTGGCCCTATACCTGGTATTAGTTCTATCAGAAACTCGATGTCTCGATCCGGTGGCATGCCTGGTAACTCTTCCGGAAAAACATCTGGATAATCCTTCACTATAGGTACTTCCTCTTGTACAACTCCCGTGAGGGTATTCACTTGGCTCCTCCTAGGCACATGCCTAGATACATACTTAATCCTTTTTCCCTCTGGGTGGTAAGATAAATTGACTTGCTAGCACAGTCAATACTTCCTCCAAACCTTGACATCCAATCCATACCTAATATCACATCCAATCCTTGCGACTCCAAGATAATTAGGTCAAACGGAAAAACATGCGTGCCAATGATTAGGGGTATCTGGGTGCACCACTTGCTAGCCATGTACTCTGCTCCAAAGTAGCTCACTAAAAGAGGGGTTCTAAGGGTGCAGGTTGGTAACTTAAACTTATCCACAAATCCCCTTGATATGTATGAATGTGATGCACCAGTATCGAAAAGAACAATAGCGGTAAATGACTGAACCATAAACTTACCTATTACCGCGTCTGGCTGCTCTTCAACTTCCTCCACGTTAACGTGGTTCACTTGTCCTTTGTTGAATGGATTGGGCTTCTTCCCAGCGCTCCCATTTCTGTTTCCATTCTTTCCTTCAGGGCAGTCATTGGCATAGTGCCCTGTCTTCCCACACTTAAAGCAAATAACTTGGCTCAAGTCTCTCTTGGCGGGTGTAGCTGGGTTTGAGCGATTCTGATTATTGTTGGCTGCATTTCCATTCCCATTCTTCGCACCATTATGCGATCCTCCTCCAGTATGGTTATGTCCTCCATGGTTATGAACTGGTCCTCCCGAGTTCGGGGTTAAGCGAGGTTTCTGGTGAGCTCCTGAGTTATACTTCCCTTGTCCATACTTCCTCTTACGACTCTCAATTTGCTGATGCTTCAATCATTAGGGCCTTATCTACCAACTCCTGGTAGTTGTTGAAAGTTGCCACCATCAGCTGCATACTCATCTCATCATTCCGTCCTTCCATAAACTTCTCTTGCTTCGCGGCATCCGTGGCCACATCATCAGGGGCGTAGCGTGATAACTTGCTAAACTCATCCACGTCATCGGGCCACAAGATCTCTCCCTGGCGTAAGTTGCGGAACTCACGCTTCTTTATCTGCATGGCTCCAGTTGAAACATGGGCCGTGCGAAAGGCTTGTTGGAACTGTTCCCAAGTGACATTGGCTATAGGAAAAGTAGCCGTGTAATTCTCCCGCCATGCGGCTGCTGGTCCATCCAATTGATGTGCGGCAAAACGCACTCTATCAGCATCCGTGCATCCTGCGGTGGTTAACTCCCTTCCAATACGGCGTAACCAGTCATCTGCAACTATTGGCTCGGTGCTACTGGAAAACACCGGCGGTTGTAACCTCAGAAAACGGGCTAAATTGTCCACTGGCGGCGGGTTGTTGTTGTTGTTGTTGTTGGCATTGCCCTGGTTCTGAACTAGCAATTGCATCAAGGCATTCTCGCTGTTGGATCAACCGAGTGAGCTCGGTGGGAAAACAAAACCGGGGTCACGTCTCGGAGGCATCTGAAGGTTTAGATGGGAGAGATTAGAAATAGAAAGAGGTCTAGTGAGAAAACACTACCCATATGCACATGAGGCAAACACACATTCATTCAATCAAGCAAGCAAGGGCATACAAAACGATCTAGGACTCTCGCATAAGTGCTCAACTACTACTAGTTACATGGGGGAAAATACTACTATTATATGGTGGTCATCTAGAAATATTGATCGGTGGAAGACTCCATGATGTCTGCTCTAGCTTCATCTTCATAGTCATCATCACTTGGATCTGAGTCGGTGTCGTCGATGATGATGTAGTTGTCTGGACAAGCGGGGTCTTCTTCCTCTTCTTGCTCCTCTTCCTTGGGTGCTGGTCCTCCCATGAAGACTCCAATCTTCTTGACTAGGTCGTCGTTCTTCTCCAGTAGTATCTTGATTTCTTCCTCATATCCATCGCATGTAGACTTGAGTTCTTCCTCCAGCTCGATGATCTTAGTTTTCGCCTTCTTCAAATCCAGCATGTCTGCGCACATCTGGTTCTCATGACGTCGAATGTGCTGGTTTAGCTCCTGGATGTAAGCTGCAATGGATCTATCCTTCTTGGTGCTAATTACTTCCCATTGCTCGTCTCGGCGCCCACATATTTGGTATATGGTGTCTTTAAGCTCCTTATTGTAGACTTCTCCAATGCGTCCCATGGTAATGTGAGATGCCATACTCTTTCCCAAACTCCATGTTGGTGCATTCAAAACACACACTATGGGCTCCGTGCTTGGCGCAAACGTCCCTCCGGGAACTAGAGCTTGAATCTTCCAGCATTCTTCTTCTGTTAAGGTGGCGTTGTACGTCCCGGTGCAGCTTGGTATTCCAATATTCAGGTACCTAGTGACTTCCTTCAAGTGGCGTCCGAAAGGTGTGTCTTCATCCGGTTGGGCAAACTTGTACTTCATCTCCGTCATCCTAAAGAGTGGAAAAATGGAGAGGGTCAGAAATGAGTAGAGAGGAGTGACCTATGGTTTTATCTTAGTGGTCGTGTCCTACACTCAGCGTGTGCTCGATACTATCTTGTAGCGACCCGACCTCGTGATGGTCAAGTCTCGTGCTTCGTGTCATCCTGGATCGGTAATGCTTGACACACACAAGACTCGAAGGATTTATAACGAGTAGCAATCACACACTTATTACAATCGAATGTCTCAAAAGAGAACTTATTACAATAAGATGGCTTAAGGCCATCTAATGCGATAACAATGGAAGGCTTGGAAGATAAAGTGAGTCCATCAACTCCAACGGCATAACTGAGCTGCACGGCAACGACCTACAATCCTTACTCCTCGTCGAAATGTCTGCAACATAATACGTTGCAGCCCGAGAATGGGTCAGCACATGGAATATGCTGGCAATGTAACACATAGAGAGTAATGAAAGAATAAGCTATACTACATGCATATATGGCTGGTGGAAAGCTCTATGGTTACAGTTTGTGGAAAGCCAATTTTTCCCTATGTCAAAGGAATAAATTTTATTTTAACTATCATGGTGGTTGAAACATTATTGAGAAGGTATAACCCCATCTCAATCCCAATTAAAGTGGTTAACAACCCAGCAGTATTAAGTTAGAGTGATGAGATACATGTGAATACTCAAGTACTAGATACTCGTAATTGTCCATAACCGGGGACACGGCTAACCATGATTAGATTGTACACTCTGCAGAGGTTTGCGCACTTTTCCCCACAAGACTCGATCGCCTCCATTGATTTCTCGCACTACATGGTGTTTGAGAAACGGATGACCGAGACACAGTCTTTCAGAAACATTAACTCTCTACTCCGGATAGATCATACCAAACCTATAAAACCCACTACCTGCTGATCTACCTCTTCGAGAGCTTCACGTAACTTACTCAACTATGCTAGAGCCCATAATAGCTTGTGGCTGCACACGGAAGTTTCTAGCATGAATAATCTCGATTCCCTTTGAGCCTGGTGGCGGTCCATAGGAAGATCACACGGGTACCCCGGATTTCCCAAAAACAGACAACACTTTGGGTTCCCTGTGTGCCTCAATCCACCCAGATGTGTATTTAAGTTGCCACCTTAAAATAAACCATTAATTAACAATCTCACATCTGTCGTGAATATCTCTCAAACCCAAACCACGTCTACGAGCATAGCATGGCAATATAAGCATAACGTAGAAGTAACTCCCAAGGGTTTGATAGTAACAGGGCAATAGGTTCCTACCTCATCATCTACTTCCCAACCCACAAATTAATGACATCCTAATCATGCAATGTTTGAGGGTTGAGCTAATGCACAAAACTGGGTATGAAAAGGTATGATCAAGTGTTGCCTTGCTGACGATCCGTGAATCCTAGAGACTCGTAGTAACACGCTTCGCACTCCGGGAATTCTATCGCAAGCAAACAATACATACATAAGTAACAAACAAAGATGCGCAAACGAAACTTCAACTGAAAGAGGTTGACCGGAGAGTTCAACTTAAGAACTCCGGTTTGTAAAAAGAATCAAACCAAACGAAACAACGAAACTCAAACGGCGAGAGCAACATGGTCCGTTTACTAATCTGAACTAGAGTCAAATTTTACAAAGATAAAAACTGGTTTAAGTTGACTATTCGGAAATAGGGTTTCGAGATGAAACTCCAGGCGCTTGAATCGCCTGATTCCGATAAACGAGCGAAAAGTTATACTAGTTTGAACATTGGTTCAGAAATCAAATTCGGAATAACCACGGAATAAATCCGATAAAAGTAAACAACGAACGTCTAAACGAACGAACATTCGTTAGCGGAAGCTAAACGACGAACGGCTCGTGAAAACGAACGAACGGGTGAACGTTCTCAAAATAAATAAACCGGGAAATAAAACCGATCTAATATAAAAAAACGGCTAGGGTTTTTCTAAAAAAACCGAAGGGTTATTTAAAAAAAAACCGGCGACCAGTGCTACCTCCGGCGATCGTCCGGCGGGGCGGGCGGCTCCGGCTGGGAAGGGGCGGCGAGGCGGCTAGGGCGGCGGCTCGGCGAGGGGGGCGACGGCGGGAGGCGGCGGCGGGCGACGGCCTAAGGGCGGCGGGCGGCTCGGCTCGGGCTTCCTGTGTCTGGGCGGCGTGGCGATGGTGGCGGTGGTGGTGGCTGAGGGAGAGGGGCTATTTAAAGAGGGAGGGAGGTGGCTTGGAGGAGGGGGCAAGGCGGCGGCGGGGGAGGAGTTCGGCTCGGACTCGAGTCCCAGCGGCGGGCGGCGCAAGGCGTCAGTGGGGCGGTGGCGGCTCGGGCCGGCTGCTTTCAGGTGGGCCGTTAGCCCGATCGCGTTCTTTTTAAAACATTCCGCCGAAAATTATAAAATCCTAGAAAAGTAAATAAAAATCTAAAAATCCCAAAACAAGTTTTCTTTGCCTAAATAAAATATTTAGAACAAGATGAACTTCTGTTGGCCCCGAAAATGCAAATTTTAAACATATGCAAATTTTTCACTAGGCAGATAAAATTCCAAATAAGTAAAATAAAATCCCAAAAATGATTTTAACATTTTTTCTCCGGTATTTCAATTAGTTTTGGAGAAGTCATATTATCTCCTCTCGTTTATTTTAAACTTGAAATATTTTTCCGGAGAGAAAAATAATAAAATCCAATATCCTCTTCTTTCATTATTTGATAAAATTCAAATATGAAAATCTAAAAATCCCCAACTCTCTCCGAGGGTCCTTGAGTTGCTTAGGATTTCGAGGATGGCAAATGAGAATGCAATAAAATATGATATGCATGGATGACCTATGTATAACATGCCAAATTGAAAATTTGGGATGTTACACCGAGGTGGAAGCCCATTTTGCACCGAAACCGCCACCACCGCCAAGGGAGAAAGTGCCTGAGGAAACGATTGACCACTTCATTCGTATGGCTCAACCACCAGCTCCCAAGCCTGTTGACACAGACTATGAGCGCCAAATCAGGAAGTTAAATCGAGCACGTCTACGTAAGGAGGCGAGCTCGGGATCGAGCAAACAAGAAGCATTTGTCAAAAATGCGGAAAACCATTCCCACTGGGAGAACAGTAGCGCAATCGATCCTCGCTTGTTGTGCCAACAACACATGATAATCTGTGGCCCAATATTATTGTGGGCAAACAGTTTACGTTCTGAGGTGGGCAATGTGGTAATAACGGAGGACCATATAATGCAGGCTGAAGTTCTCAAAATCACTGTTGGCCAACTCCTCGAGATCGAGACCATGCCTGTGCTTAGAGAGGATGAAATAAAGCGGAAATATGTCCGGGGCCAACCTTTGGTCGAGCTGCATAAGGTCAAGAACCTCCCAACGAGAATGTATGAATTGCATCAATGGTACATGAACATTACAAAGATTTCCGATCGATTGTCCCTCATGGTGAATGTTAAGGAGGAGCATTACTTCCATGAGAAAGCTGTGTCCGTTGAGTATTCTGAAATATTTCAGTTATACAATCAAGACGCACTCGAAAAATCTATCGTCAGTTGCTATTGTCTGTAAGTGATTTCTTTCTGTAATTTAAGTCTCAAGCTAGCTGTAGTGATGCTTTTGATCAATCATTACCTGTAATTATCCTCACTATATTCTTTTACGTGGTATTATATGCAGGATGAAGATGTATGAAATGAGAAAAGGTGGACGCTTTGGCATTGGGTTCATTGACCCAAACACCGTTAATGAATACACATGGAAAATAAATCAACGTCATCAAAAGGCCGTGAGAGGACAACATGCTAGAGTTCTTGAAGCGCCTCAAATACAATGAAGATATACTACTTCCTTACAACTTCCGGTGAGTCACACTCGTCTTGTACTACAAATTCTCTGTTTTGCCTACTAGCTAGCTACATGTTTTTGCTTACATATGCCCGCTTAATTAAGACATGCAAACGTGTGTGCATGCAGATTTCACTGGTCTTGTGTATCATTAAAGTTGACGCCGGAACAGGTTGAAATCTTGGACTCACTACTCAAAGAAAAACTGACTATAACATCTTGTTTGGGATAGTCAATGTAATTTCAATCATTATTAACTATATATCTCGGCCTATTTAGTTCGTCATTTTTCATGATATGAACTATTTAATAACCCCTTTATTCATTTTCTTTGTCGGCGGGCAGGGCTTGGGCAAGGTTCATCAAGTGACCCTGTGGAGAATGGAAACAAAAGCTTAAATGGTTTCGACCCAAGGTAAGTAATTAAGTAGTACTAGCTAGCTAGCTAGCTGCCATCTCTTTAATTATCATGCTTGATTAATTATTATCTGATCAAATTCCATTCTCGTAAAGGCCCTCAAGCGGTAGCGAGGGACTGATCTGTGTCCATTCTGCGTTTGCGAGAACATTCGCATGATGGCGTCCGAAAGGAGCAGATCTCAAAGACAGGACTGGGTACGTTTGTCAAAACACTATTCACAATTTTTACACCATTATCGATATCTAGTCACACAACTAATACACATGCATATTGATCTCCTTCTTAACAGTTGAGAGAGGTGCGGGAGAAGCTCCTAGAAAGCGGAGCGCATGTAAGCACTTCAAGAGGAAATAAGCGGGATTTCTGCCGACCAGGTCATAAATCCAAGGGAGAATACTATTACCCGCTACCGCCCCCATGAAAACCACTTCCAATTGTCATCGTGCTCCGAAGGCACCAAATAGTCTAATGACACTGGCTTCGAAGGCAACATGAATATGTAGGAGAAATTGTATATATATATATATATATATAAATATATATATATATATATATATATATATATATATGCATAACGTGTACAATGTGTAGTATCGTAAAATACCAAAGCAAACGAAAAAGAATTAAAATGGAAACACAAAATTAAATGAAAAAGAAATCATAAAACTAAAAACCCCCCCCAACCCTTATAGTACCGTTGGGTCTAACCAACCGGTACTAAAGGGCTCCAGGCCCCTGGAGCTGGCTCGTGCCACGTGGTTTCCCTTTAGCACCGGTTCATGCTGAACCGGTACTAAAGGGGGGGGGCCTTTAGTGCCCACACTTTAGTGCCGGATATGGAACCGGCACTAAAGGGCCTTACGAACCGGTGCTATTGCCCGGTTCTGCACTAGTGATAATTCAACATATGATGAGTACCTAAACAGGATGACATGACAAAACTATATGATGTCTTTCTAAAATAGGTTGGGATGAAATAATTCACATACATGTTGTCTAAGTATACAGGATGGCATGATATAATTGACATAATTGATTCATATACTAAGCAGCCGGCACTCGCATGTATGATCTCTAAACTAAGCAGATAGAATTCAATATTGTGCATATGATGTCTAAACTAAGCAATGCAAGACACCATATGCATCATATGAGAAATATAAACATTGCAACTTAGAGCATACACCTCAGGTGGGATATAGGATTTGTCATCTGTCTCTGAATCCTCCTTTGAGGAGCTCCTCAGAACCATCGAGATATATGCTTCAACAGTACCATTTCACCTGCTCAAGACCTTGTTTTCACTCCAGATTTTTCCATAACCGCTCAAATGGCTGATACACATGAAGAGTAGTTTAATATACACAGATTGTCGACAAATGGAATACGTAATGAAAAAAAAGATGGCATGAGATAATTCACATATATGATGCCCGGCTCCATGGCGGTGCATAATTCACATATATGATAACCGGCTGAAAAGCATGGCATTGCATAATTCACATATCCGATATAGAAAGCAAACAGGAGGCATTCAAACAAAGCATGTCTAATCTAAGCAGATGGCATGGCAATGCAAGACACCATATGCATGATATGAGCAATATAACCCAGCCAAGTTAGAGCATGCACCTCGGGGATACGACCGTCATCTCTCTCTGAATCCTCCTCTGAGGAGCTATCTGTAACTAGTAAGAAATCTGCATCGACAGGTAGCACTGACTGCTCAGAAGACCTTGTTTTCACTCCAGATTTTCTCATGATAGACTCAAATGGCTGATGCACACGAACAGTAGATGAATGTATAAACATTGTTGACAAATGGAATACATTATGGAAAAAAATATGGCACGGTACAATTCACATATACGATGACTGGCTAAACAGGATGGCATTGCATGATTCATGTGTATGATGCCTGGCTAAGGAAGATGGCATTGCATAATTCCCATATACTCCCTCCATTCCTAAATATTTGTCTTTTTAGAGATTTCAAATGGACTACCACATACGGATGTATATAGACATATTTTAGAGTGTAGATTCACTCATTTTGTTCCGTATGTAGTCACTTGTTGAAATCTCTAAAAAGACAAATATTTAGGAATGGTGGGAGTATGATATAGAAACCAAACAGGTGGCATTCACACAAAGCAAATCTAAACTAAGCTGATGACATATAAGATGTATAATGTAAGGAATGCAAGGCGCCATATGCATGATATGACCAACATCAGCATGCCAGGTTAGAGCAAACACCTCGTGGTAAACAGCATGGTCGGCCCTTCGAATCTCCATCTGAATAGTTATCTTCCTCTGTAATACAATCTGGAAATGCAGGAGGGGGGCACTTCGCCCACCATGGAGCGGCGTCTGCATGACATTTTTTTCGCACGCAACGGTCTTCTCTTTTTCTCTACATGTTCAGTATGATTGTGTACAATATCTGACATGCATAATAAAAATAGTTAGATTTTGTAAGGCCTAAGGGGTGCATGCAAAAATCAAGACTGATGGTAGCAAACGAGTGGATGGATCCAAAACAAATGATAGCAGGTAGATTATAGCTTCAGTTTAAAAAGATAGACAATGGATCATCTATTGTTTGTTGCCCACCCAACATCAACCACATAGAAGACCCCAGATGAACCAGATAGTAGACAGATACTATTCGTTCTTTGGCTCGATATGAGACCCATGGGCAATTCAAAACTCAAGATTGAAAGATAAAGTAGCAGGTAATAATAACCGATGTATAACGTAATCAAACACGAAAGACTGCGACCTCTCTTCTGGAACTGTCTAGTCCTCAGGTTCATCTGCTCAGTCGATGATGGTAATGCAGTTGGCGTGGCTGCCGGCAACGGGGAATTTGATCTGAGGCGGCGAAAGAAAGTCTGCAGGGGGGATCTTTGTTGCAGTGAACGCTTCTGTCGATGGTGCACCTCAGGTGGGGTGGATGACGGCACGGCAGGAGCAGGACATAACACACAGAGTTTTCTTTGAGGCCAATCTAAAAATGAAGTAAATCTGTAAGGGCTCCTTAGAATTGGAGGATTCTATAAACGCAGGGATAGGAAAAACACGGGAATAGGATAGGAATGCACGTGCAAAACAGAGCATTTGGAAACATAGGATTTCAGTCAACCTGGGTGTTTGGCTCACATGAATTGGAAGAACAGAGGAATGGAGAAACAACGTGATGCGACGAGTGTACAACCTCTTTGGCATAGCCTTGTGGACCTCAGCATCCTTGGGTTGGACGTGGAGGATGGTGATGATGCTGGTGTGACTGTCGGAGGTGGGGAAGAAGATCTGAGGCCTCTGGAAATGGCGCCGAGGGTACTGCTCCGGTGTGATGGACGGTTCCGTCGTTGGAGCAACACCGCTAAGGTGTACAGCGACGAGGCTGAAGCATGACAAGACGGACAACTTGAATCTGAAGTGGGACCCTAATATCATCTGCAATAGATGATGTAAAATACATCACCAAAACGTGCTAGATGTAAAACGCATCAGTCGCGCCACGGCCACTCCGACAGATGCTGTAAGTACTCTTCACTCTGAACCTGAAGAAAATGAACTTCACAGTCGAAATTGAATTTTACTGTCGAAACTGATTGAATTAGTAACAGAGCATTGCAATAGATGTTTAGGGCGTTCGAGCACTAGTAGCGAGAAGCGAGTGATCTAAATCAGCGGAGACGCCGAAAGCGAGGGAACGCACTAGCGAGAGAGCAAGTCGTGCAAGAGCACCACGGCGAGTGCTAAAGCAGCAACTCCCGTAGTCGCCGGAGGTCATCAGCAAAGAAGAGCTGCAGTAAGCGAAGCGAGAGCAAGAGCAGAGCAGCAGCACGAACGAAAGAAGGAGCAGTGCAGCAGCGCGACCGACAGCAAGAACAGAGCCGCAGCGCGAGAGCTGGAGCAGCTGCAGCTAGTGCCGTTGTGGAAGTCGCCGCCGAGGAAGCAACGACATGGGGGAGAGACGTCGTGGATGATGTGGCCGGCGACGGCACCGTCGATGGAGACGCCATGTCTGCTCGATATCGAGCACCGGCAGCCCCGTGAGATCGAATAAAAGATAAAATGCAGCGGTGAGTGCAGAACCTCCTTGGTGGCGCCGAGTTGGCCTCGGCTTCATCGGAGGAATTGGTGAGGGTGCTGCGGTTCCGGTGGGGCAGGTCAAGACGGTGTTGTGGGGATTGAGGTGGCGCGATAGACGAGGCGAACGTCGGGGCAGCTCCTTGGAGGTGGACGATGGGGCGGCTGATCCAGCGGGATGACGAGATCGACAACGGATCCTCATCCGGTGCGGTGGATGAGGGACATGAGCTGTTATGTGGACGACGTGGTCGGTAAGAGTCTCCGGCTGGGGGGCGGTCGGGAGGCCGACGGAGGCGTGTGGGGTTTCGCGGGTTTTGGCGGCCTCGGTGTACGAAGGGGGGGCGACGGGGGAGGGGGAGCCAAGCTTAGGGACGCTCTTGTCCGAAATGTAGGGTAAGTTACAACAGCCCCCACCGGTTTTGACACCGCGACGTGGAGCTTCATTTCCGGTGAGGGGTAGAAGGGGATTTCAAGGTGTCTGCAGGCTGCGGAGCGATTTCGGATGAGGAGGGAGTTCTCACGCGCGTCCAAATTTTGGGATAACAAGATCCGGTGCGGGTTGAAGAAGTGGGAGTTTCAAAGCAGGTGAGACAAAAGATACTCGAGCTTGAAAAATTCGGGATAACAAGGTGCGGATTCCTTGTTCGGCAGGACAAACTTAACGTGTAAAAAAAATCATACAAGACACAAGAGAGTCATGTCCCCTTTTATTATATTGCTATAGATGCCATTGAAAAAACTACAAGAAAAATGTAAAAAAATCGGGAGAACAAGATTACCTTGCACAGTACCAAATCGATTCGCACTTCCCTCAACAACAACAAAAAACAAATCAATTCCCACCAAAGAAAGAGTAATGTCCCTTTTATATGATTAGAGATGCCATGATCTCGAATTTCAATTTTTGAATCCACGTTATGTTGAATTCGAATATATCATTAGGTGACCTTGCGGTTTATAATTGATGTAGTCGTACATTTTGATCTTCAATCATATGAACATTTTACTCCACCATGTGAACATATATATTGTCGTCTACTGTATGGACTAAATTTGAATCAATTTTCCTTATTTGAATATGATTGTTGTCAAGTTATACAATAATTTAAATATTATCTTGATAACAAAAAGACATGCATATATCAGTAATATATTTCACTATGAAATACATGTACCATACGCTCTCCAATTAAAATATTTGTATCCATTTTATGTTGAATTCAAATCATATTACATTATTGGTCAAGGTAGCGAGATGTTCGGGATAATCTAAACCCTGTTTTCATAGGTATAATTTTTGGCTGAATAATCCTCTTGCAAAACCGAAGATTCTCTCAACAAGCCTCGTGGTTCCGAGAGGGAACATGTCACCTTTGTGTGCGAAATGATATACGCTGCCTCCCCCATGATTTTATTTACAGAGACAACATAGAACTATATGAGTGCCCTGTTAAATTTTGGAATTATTCCGGGTTCATTTGGCCTTTTTATACATTAATTGAGTTTCTGGACTTTTAATGTGCATAATCTAAATATGAATTGCATGCACATGCTCCGGTGCACCAAAGTGGGTTGAAAAATCACATGCGTGTCCTTGGTTGAATTTCTAGGTCCCATGGAAGAAATGAGAATGAAATTCAAACATCTCAAGGTGTCATGACTCTGCCGAGAACATCGAGAAACTTAGATTTTAAATTCATGTAAATCCAAAACTCGGCTGGAAATCATGAAACTTGGCATGGTGTCATGTCATGGCACTAACATGTTGTGGTAAAAAATTGGGCCGATTTGGAAGCTCGTGGTTCTTAGAGGGAACGTGCCACCTTTGAGTGTGAAACCATATACGCATCCCCCCCCCCCCCGCCCTTGAGTTTCTTAACAAAGACAACATAGAACTACATTAGTGCCATGTTAAATTTTGGAATTATTCCGGGTTCGTTTGTCGTTTTTTATACATTAATTGAGTTTCTGGTCATTTAATGTGCATAAGTCAAATTTCAACTACAAGCACATGCTCTCGTGCACCAAAGTTGGCTGAAAAATCACATTTGTGTCCTCGGGTGAATTTCTAGGTCCCATGCAAGAAATGAGAATAAAATTAAAACATCTGGGCATCGTGGCTCGGCCGAGAACTTTGAGAAACTTGGTTTTAAAATTCTTGTAAATCCAAAACACGTCTGAAAATCATGAAACTTGACATGGATGTCATGTCATGCTACTACCATGTTGTGGTAAAAAAATGGCCAAATAGGAACAGATTTTGGTATAAGCTTCTTGCAAACCGAAGCTTCTCTCAAGAAGGCTCGTGGTTCTGAGAGGGAACGTGTCACCTTTGAGTGCAAAACGATATACGTTGTCCCCCTTCAGTTTATTTACAAAGGCAACATAGAACTACATGAGTGCCCTGTTAAATTTTGGAATTATTCCGGCTTTGTTTGGCCTTATTTACACATTAATTGAGTTTTTGGTCATTTAATGTGCATAATTCAAATTTGAACTACAAGCACGTGCTCCCGTGCACCAAAATTGGTTGAAAAATCACATTTGTGTCCTCGGGTGAATTTCTACTCCCATGCAAAAAATGAGAATAAGATTCAAACATCTAGGCATCGTGGCTCGGTCGAGAACATTGAGAAACTTGGTTTTAAAATCATGAAACTTGGCATGGTGTCATGTCATGGTAGTACCATGCCGTGGTAAAAAAATTGGCCGAATAGGAACAAATTTTGGTATAAGCTTCTTGCAAATCGGAGCTTCTCTCAAGAAGGCTCGTGGTTCTCGGAGGAACGTGTCACCTTTGTGTGCATAATTCAAATTTGAAATACAAGCACATGTTCCAAAGGCACCAAAGTTGGTTGAAAAATCACATGTGTGTCCTCGGGTAAATTTCTAGGTTCCATGCAAGAAATGGGAATGAAATTCAAAATTCTGGGCGTCGTGGCTAGGTCGGAAACATTGAGAAACTTAGTTTTTTAATTCCTGTAAATCCAAAACACGCATGAAAATAATGAAACTTGGCTTGGTGCCATGACATGGCACTAACATGCTGTGGTAAATTTGCAGTCCAATTTATGGCGCACACATTAACAATCAACAAAGTCATTTTGGAACAAGTGCTGTCACGTTACAATCGGAAACACAAGTATTATTGAAATCGTGGGCGTTCTACTTACTAGTACCATTTACGTGCCGCCACGCGTCCCCATTTTTTATTACCTAGGAGGCGCCATGCAGGGTAGCTATTTGAGTACGAGAGGCGTGCGATCAGACCCCTGCGCGTGCTTATCGGGAGGAGAGCCCTTTGACCATCTACCGTCCACCTCTCTCCCAAGGTCTCCATTAATGGCGCCCGAGCCTCTGTTTAATGGCGTGGCTATGTCTCACTGGACTGAGATTTAAGAGAGAGAAAAGAAAATCTGAAAGCACGGATCTTGATGTAAGACCCGACGGACCTATATAGCATCTACTGCGACTTATAGCAAGACTGATGAATATATAAGGACGATTTTTATTTTATTTTGATCAAAGAAGGGCTTGCCCCTTCCGATTTTTATTACTGAAAGCCACCACAATTCACAAGAAGTTCAACACAACTCCAACCTAACACGAAGGACTAAAAGCTACGTACCAGATTGAAATCGCAACATCCCAAGAGGCCAACAAAGGCCAAACATCCGCGCTAGAACCCAACATTTCACAACCGACGACACAATTCACATCCTAAACCGATTATTACATCAAAAGAAACCAGGAAACTGAAGGAAGCCCAGCAGCAACTAGAAGAAAAGCAACGTCAGGGTCGCCACAGCAAGAGTTTTCTTTATTCCAGCCTCGAAACATTGATCTTCCACAGAAATATAAGGACGATTAATTGTCTTACATAATTAGAAAGATAATTAAAAGAGCCACATGCGGCTACACCCAAAATACACAAGGGCAAAAGAAGAAGGAAGACAAGGATCTGGCTCGCTGATCTCTACTTTCTTGATGCGTTCTTTGCAGACATGGAACTAGTCTCCGCGGCAAGCGGCGATGAGCTCTTTCGTGTCCTCAAGACGCTGCTTGAGAACATCCACGGATTCCTCCACCAGCCTTTGGCGCTCGTTGCGGAGCATGTTATTCTCGTCCATAAGTTTCTTGACGATGACGCCGGTCCTCTGCAACAAGGCACCGGTCTCCTCCTGCTGGTCTGCACTTCGGACGATCTTATCCCTCAGCAGGTCGCGCTCGGCCCGGAGCCTTTCATTGCCCTCCCTTAGTTGCCGGATGACGCCGGTAGCCTGTTCAAACGAGGCTTTCACGTCGTCCTGCAACCTCGCAGAGCCGGAGATCTGATCCATCTGGCTATGGACGATCGCATGCATGCGCCTGTAACAGTCGTTGCCTGCCCGCAAGAAATTTTCCCAGGTCGCCGCGGCTCGGCGGGACATCTCTGCTGCATTCGTGGCACGGCAGGATATATCTGCTGCTTCCGCGGCAAGGCCGGACCAGTCTGCTGCATCAACGACGCGGCGGGACCTCCGTGATGCTTCGGGCGCGGCCGGGACCTCTGTCTTTGCTACTTCAGCGGCGGGACATGTCGGCTGCTCTCGCAAAGCAAGACGGGACATCTCTCGTGCTTCCGCTTCCATGCTCGCCTCTCCTTGGTGGCAATCTCGACCCGTAACTCACGCTGGCCATGGCGACGCAAGGGAAGGATGCTGAATGACTTGTTTGTTTTTGTGGATGAGGAGTTGAGGAGGAATGTGCAGTCATCTTGGCATACTAGTATTTATAACCAAGTACTAATACGCTCCTGAGTGGGAAACGGTTTAGGTTGTCATCGGTGTGAAGAGGTTTGGAATTTTTTTTGACTATACACAGTAGGGCAAAACCCCACTGCAATTTTTATTTATTTAAAAAACAGAGACAACAAAGGTTCCACTATATAAAAGGCTTGAGATAAGCCAAAGAGCAAAGAAAAACAAAGAAAAGAAAAAACTATGGTCTAGGATTACAGCACAAGATTGTCAAGCCAGGAACAATAAACTCCCGCATAACTCTTCTTAATTCTAAATCTTAGAAGATTGAGCTCCTCCAGGAAAATAGCTTTCCACTTCTGAATGCTAGGTTGTACTGCTTGGAAGATCAAATTGTTCCTTGAGATCCAGATAGCCCAAGAAGCAAGGATGATTATTTCCATGAAAAAAGGTACATGTAGCTTCTGTTTGAGATCAAGAAAAGCTTCCAAGATTGAAGCATTTGCCTGTCTTGAAGGGCAAATCAGGTCCCAACATTGAGCTGCAAAAGGACAGGTCCAGAAAAGATGGTGAAGTGTTTCTTCCTGTGGACAATTGTTGACAGCACAATTGTAATTGGCCAAAAGGAAAGTTTTCCTTCTCAAAAGGTTTCTAGTATTGATTCTATCATGCAGCAATCTCCAAAAAAACACCGTATGTTTTGGTTGACAAGAGGAATTCCAGATCCAGTTGAACTGTTGTGGCACAATTTTGACTCCCATCATGACTTTGTAGGCCTTATCCACTGAGAAGTGTTCATTTCCCCAAATGTAGCTCCAAGTGTCAGTGCAATCTAGTGTATCAGATACCCTTAGATCAATACAAATGTCTTCCATAGTCTCAAATTCCTGGAAAGCTTGCACAGTCGTGGGTAGGTGGAATAGATCCTCTAAGTATTCTACTTGGAGAATGCTGTGTACAAGAGCATTCTTGTTCTTCACAAAAGAGAATAAATGAGGGAACATGTCTTGCAAACAAGTAGAGTGCCACAGATCAGTCCAAAAGAAGGCACTCTTGCCATCCCCTATGTTGCATCCGCCAAGGACTTATAGTTATCAAGAAGCTTAAGGTTTGCCTTCCACCAAAATGATCCAATCCAGTTATTACCGTGAAGTGTATCATTGTTGTAATATGATTCCCAGATCAAGGTTACCTGTGGGGTATTGTGTCCATTATAGAACTTGTGCAGATTCTTAAGTAGCAGAGCCTTATTCGGATAAAGATATCCATGACACCCAATCCTCCTTGATTTTTGGGTCTACACACGATCTTTGCATGCCACCATGGCAGTGTCTGTGGTCCTTCAGATCGTGGCCTCTCCACAGCAAAGGTCTCAAGTACTTTATGGCCTGGGTTTTGATTGTGACAGGAACATCAAGGCATCCCATGAGATAGATCAACAAAGAATTGAGGACAGATTTCACCAACAACAATCTTCCAGCCATTGTCATAAATGAGGACAAACCCATAAGTTTCTTTTGCAGTCTTGTGACAAGAGGAAAACATTGCTCAACAAGAGGGCTTATGAAGACCTAAAGGTGTTCCCAAATATTGGATTGGAAAAGATTCCTTCTTGCAATGAAAAGTATTTACCAAAATCTCCATCTTCTCTTCTGGCACATTTATTGGAATCATACTGGATTTATTGTAATTTACTTTAAGTCCAGTGGCATCTGCAGAAGTATTGAGGAGGGCTTTAAGACAATGTAGTTGCTTTGCATCTGCTTGTAGAATAACCAGGTGTCATCGATATCGACAATTGGAAAATCAGGGCATGACTGCACTTGTAAGGGGCAGATAACAATCCCATGTGCATTGCCTTGTTGAGAACCTGATCAAGGAGATCAACAAAGCAAGCACAAACAGAAGGGGATAGAGGGTCTCCCTGTCTCACACATCTAAGGCAATAAAACTTTTTTCCAGGGACACCATTTAGCAAGATAGCAGATGAGGCAGAAGTGAAGAGCATTTTGATCCATGAAATCCATCTGTCCCCAAAACCTTTGGCCTTTAAAATATCCAGCATTGCCTGATGCTCAATTGTGTCAAAAGCCTTTTCAAAGTCCAGTTTAAGCACAATAATCTCATCTTTAGATTTATGACATTGGTGTAGATATTCATATGCCCAGTCCAAACAATCATGTATTGATCTTTCTTCCAGAAAACCATATTGGTTGATATGTACCAACTTAAGAATCACTTTCTGCAACATGTTAGCCAGCAGTTTAGTGATAATCTTCAGACAACAATTTAGTAGAGAGATTGGTCTAAAATCATTTGCTGTCAAGGGAGAATTTCCCTTAGGAATGAGAGTAATGTATGAAGTATTTAAGCTCTCAAAAGAAATTTGCCCTGCATGGAAAACATATATGAATTTGGGCACATCTCCCTTAATAATGTCCCAGCAAGACCTGAGAAATTCATTGTTAAAACCATCTGGGCCTGGTGATTTGTCTGTTGGAAGGTTTTTGACCACATCATCAATTTCCTCTTCAGTAAAAGGCAGTTCAAGATTATCAAAGATATCTGAGTGTTGTCGCTGCCCAAACAAGGAAGCCAAGTCAAAATGCATTGAGATATTTTGGGATGTGCCCATTCTTTTCTTGTAAGTGTCTAGAAGAATTGCAGCTTTCCCAGCATGATCAGATATCTCAAGTTGGTCATCATTTTGGAGAACAGCAATATGATTATGCATGTAATTAATTGAAGCTTTAGTGTGGAAAAACTTTGTGTTCTCATCTCCAAACTTCACCCCTTTGATTTTTCCTCTTTGTTTCCAATAAATCTTCTGGTTCCTCAAAAGAATATGCAGATGCTCTTTAAGAATATCCCTGCAATTCCATTCATGAATGTCCAACTATCTAAATTCTTCAAAGAGGTCCCACAGGAAAATGAACTCATTCAGTTTTGCAATTTGAGTTTTCAGACAGGACAAGGTTTTTGCCCACAGCTTCAAAGCTCTTCTTAAGTTTTCAAACTTAGCATTCAAGGTTTTGACAGCATCAAGATTGCCAACTGGGATGTTCCAAGCATTTACAACTATCTGTTTAAAGTCAGAATGTTGGAGCCAGTAGTTTTCAAATCTGAAAACTTTTGCCTTTGGAATAGAAGTACCAACTTTAATTACACATCGCAGATGATCTGAAATAGGTTTTGCAAGGGGTAGCACCATTGTGTTTGGGAAGGTAGTCATCCAAGAGGCATAAGTGAAAAACCAATCCAGTTTTACCAACAGAGGATCATGCTGCATATTGCTCCAACTAAACTTTTTGCCATGCAAAGGTAATTCAATTAAACCTTGATTGCTTATAGCCTCATTAAACAAAATCATATCATTGACATCTCCCCCAGGTCTGTTCCTATCTGATGGAGCTCTCATAAGGTTGAAATCTCCCATTAAAATCCAATCAACATTATCAGGCATGTGAATATTCAGGAACCAGTTAATAAACTCAATTTTGTCTTGTGGATCACAGGGCCCATAAATATTAGCGATGATCCAAGACTGATTGGAGAGCAGACTGGTAAACTGCACTGAAAGTGAAAACCTATTTTGTGCAATGACTTCTCCAGAGAACTGAGAGCCATTCCAAGCCACAAGGAGACCCCCAGATGCTCCAACAGAGGGTAGGAAGGCAAATTTATTAAGTCTGGAAGGGCAAAAGTTTTTTAAGTAAGCTGTGTCAAAAATCTCCCTCTTGGTTTCTCGAAGACACAAGATGTTGCAGCCACTCTCATCAATTTTCTGCCTCAAGGCCAACCATTTGTCCTCAGAATTTATACCTCTAATGTTCCAGTTGAGAATATTCCAGCTTCTGTTTGTGTTATTCATGGAAACACATAATTTTTTTGTACCAGAGATCAAGTACCAGCACTTGATCTTGCACACACAAAATAAAGTTGGGAAAAAACCAGATCCACAGCAAAACACATATCCAGTAGGGCATCCACTCATACAGCAAAGAGATATTAATAGGATAACACATCACCAGATCCATAGAGTTCATAAAGTTCCAATATCCAAGTCTTACATCAATCAAAAGCAGCATTAAACTAAGAATGAAGGCACAAACACACACCCTCCATACAGAACTCCAAGTAAAGGACCTAAACATTATGAATGGCGGGAGGTATGTCCTTCTCTTTGGCCAAGGGCACCTTGTCCAAAACAACCTCTTGCTTTCTCTTGGGCTTCTTGGCCAGCTTGTCCTCCAGCTCCCCCTCAGCAACCTTACAGAAAGAGGCAGTGAGGTTTTTAAAAACTGATTTATGTATGGTGGGAGGGACAGCATTGCAAGGTAGACAATTATTATTAGAGCAGGAGTTTCTCTTGTAACCAACATTGTCATTCTTAATTCTACCACTTCTCCTTACCTCTGTTTCCACTAGTGGAGTCTTTCCACTTCTTCTCTTCCTCAGATTATCTTGACCAAAAGGCTGCAACAGAGCCTGGGACTCCTCATCCTGCATATTGGCTGCCCCACCAAAATTTTCTTTGCCTTTGCCCCCATCCTCCATGGCCTGACAAATTGGTGCATGAGAGGTAGGGCACTTGTCAGGTATATGAAACAGAAATGCTTGAGAAGGTGCCATGCTAAAATGTTCATTAATTTGAGTAACCCAATTACCTTGTAACCCAGACTGAAGATCCTCAATGTTCTGCACTAGCTGCAGGCTTCCCCTAGCATTATTAACATGTTCAGGGCTGCAGGCCATAACTTCAGATGAAGGTCCAGTGACAAGTGAAGGATTAGCTTGACCATCTGATGACACAGGTGGATCAGAGCCCAAGGTAGCCTCCAATGCAACTTCCAGCAGCACAGGTTGTGTAGGATCCATATGAGAAGATGCAGAAACACCATCAGTGGCATGAGCTCTGCAACAACCTGAACTTGATCAGGCAAAACAGCATCAACCAATGCAGCAACCTAGGTGTTCTCTCGCAATAAAGGAGGTTCCTCATCATCTGAATGATAGGCTTGAATGATGTTCTGCAGACCATTAGCAACCACCAAGGCAGGGGGAGGAAGAATAGCAGGCACTTCCTCCCTTGGAGGTAAAGCCTCCACTGCAGCAGGGGCCATAAGCATATTTGTGTTGTCGCCTTCAGAGAAAGACATGTCAGAAGATTACCTGCTGTTACTTGGTGCAGGATGCAACTCTTCTGCATCTGCCCAGGCCAATTCTTCCTGCTGCACAACATCCAAGATATCCTCAAGGACAACATTCTGCTCATTTTGCTGAATCTCTTCCCAGTTGTCCCAATTCTCTGCAACCTGAGCATCCATATCATTATTGTTGGCAGCATCATCATGAAAAATATGAGCAGGCGCAGCATCTTCGGGGAGAGGGTGTGGATCCACATTGGTAGGAGGGATAGGGTCCTCATCTGCAGGACCTCCACCAAGGAGCTCACTTGCCGGCACTTCAATGGAGGAAGACCAGCCATCCTCCTCGAATTCATCTCCTTCAGAACAGCGCATACTTTTAGGAATGATATCTAGGTTCATAACCCGGGCCTTGACAACAATACGCCCCATATGATCATCCTCCTTGTCCCAGGAAATCATGCGGCCGAACTTACTGACAGCACAAGCTAAATCTTCAGTATTACGGAAATCAAATGGAACTCCCATCAGAAGCAACCAAATAGTTCGATTGAAATGAACCCTCCTGTGATTTCTGCCCTCATCATGCTTCACAAAAGTAATGAACACATCATCAAACTCATGAGGACTGTCTAGCACCAATTTATCTCTGTCCCTAACCCTCATGAGCCGAACATAGGCCTCTCTGAAAGGGCCGTGCTGAACGTCCCTCAACCCTAACTGCCTATGCTCAACAATAAATTCCTCAAGAACATCTCTTACATTGTTGAATGGAGCATCGGCGGGGAGAGGATGGATGGTGGCAATCGCCTAGTCTTCATGACGACGAGGACGCTGCGGCAGTACCACCCGATCCACTCCATTGCGGCCAGGGACTTGCTGAATGTCGAAGCCATGGGGCACGAAAGGACGCGGGTCAATCGGGATATTGGCCATCGGAGCCGCAGCACTCGCCGGCGCAGTCAAGCTCAAGGTGGTGGTAGCGGAGTTCGGGCAGAGTGTTGAAACAGAGGAGCAGAGCGAAGAAGTTGAGGAGGCAAGAGTAGGACGAGGCCAAAAATTAGGAAAAGATCCCAAACATAGCTCGCGAAAAGAGGAAACTCGCGAAGGGTCGCGGACCGGGCATACAGACTTGAACCAATCGTGGACCGCATCTAGGTCCCAGGCCTCAATAGGTGGGTCGGGGAAAGTAGCAAACGTGAGAGAGGGGTAGAGCCTAGGAAGGCGAGTGCCGCGACACTCCCGAGCAAAGTGGCCCATCTTGCCACACGCGTAGCATTGAAACGAAGCATTTGAACGACCAGTTCCTGCCCGCATAGCCATCAACTGCGTGATCCTCTCCTGAGGTGGTAATATTGGGCATTGAGGGCACATTAAAGTCTGTGACCACATTATTGTTGGTGGTCGGAATATCCGCTAATCGAGCAAAAACTGACTGTCGGGGTTGCTCGTCGGAGACTCTGCCGGCGACAGATCGCGGGCGCAATCCATTGACAACTCTAGTCCAAGAAGCTTTATCCTCATGGTAGTAAAGTTGTTCTTCACGTAACCAATTAGGTCCACCAAAACACCAAAGATTGAACACTAACTCAAAATCCTTCTCAACTATCCGGCCATGGTTATAGATCTCAAAACCCACTACTTTTGAGGCAACAGAAAGAGATGAAGCACACGGAAACCTTGAGGATAGCCCCCAAAACATGATTGCAACGTGATACTAACCGTGTGACAATCCAACCGAAAGCGAGCACGGCAGAAGGAAACCAACAAAGAGAATTCACGTTGACGAAAACCAGGCGAAAACACCACAGGGTGACCAAACTTTTGCCTCATGGATAGCTGGAAATATTTACCTCGAGCAAAGTTTAGTGAAGGAGGATCCATGGCCATCCTAGGAGCAACACTTCCCGCAAAGTAACCGGAGAAGATCAGGCTGTCACCCTGTGGTGACAAGTGGCGAGGGGAGGGCCACACCGCGCCGTGGCAGCCGGAGGGAGGAGAGGTGGCCGCCGGGGCCGGAGTGGCCACCGGCGGTGGTCGCCTAGGGGTCGCCTAGAGAGAGCCTAGAGGGAGCCTAGGAGCCTCGTACCGCCTCTCTCTCTCTCACACACAAAACTCTCGCTTTCGCACCCCACAGGTTTGGAATTCAATATAGCATGGTACTAATACGCTCCTAAGTGGGAAACCGTTTAGGTTGTGATCGGTGTGAACAGGTTTGCAATTTAATATAGCATGGAGTAATTTGGAATGTGACGAGACGCAAGCTCAAAATTTATTGACGGTTCTAGTTTCGAAGTGCGGCACTATTCCCGGATGGAGTACTTCTTTTTCTGCTCCCTCCTTTCCGGTTTTATAGGGCTTATCTCAAAATTTTGGTTTTTCCATTTTATAAGGCTCAATTTGGTTGTTCCCCAACACATGTTCAGATTCCAAGGTGCATTAAATCATTGCATGCAAGTATTAAGAGAAAATTGACCAATGCATGTACTTTATGCATGCATGCATTGCAATTAATGCATTGATAAACATAATTTTTTGAGAAAAACAAGAGCATTAATTAGGTGCTTTTGCAAACTACAAAAAATATTCCACCACTCACCATAAACCGGAAAGGAGGGAGTATCACTGTACGCAGCAATAACTGCACCGTCAGATACATATCTTTACGGTTAATGGGGCGTTCGGACAGAATAGCAGCGTGGCGAGCTCTAGACTAGTCCTTTTTTCAGATGCATTAAAGCTATCTCTCGGGACTTCTCACACGCACCATCGTGCCACCCACAAAAACTTGTAGTACTCTGAGTTTAGTAGTAAGTTATACAGGAAGAGAAGAGGTGCACGCACGCACTCGTCCTCTCACACACGCGTCTGTTTTTCTTGAAAAGGAGGATGATGACCCCCGACCTCTGCATCTGGGAGTCACACACGCATCTGTGGCTACGAATTGTAGTGTTCTCAACCATCCGATTGGCTCTATCATGGATGTACCTATATACTAAAACATGTCTAGATACATCTATATTTTGACAAATGGAAGGCATGTATTGTGGAACGGAGGGAGTGCTTGTCATCAAAATGGATAAAAAGGGACGTATCTAGAACTAAAACACATCTACATACATCTCCTTTTATCCATTTTGATGACAAGTAGTACTTCTTACCCAAAGGAACTTTATATTCAACAGACACAAAATATCCGCTCGATCGTTGGAAATTACCGATCTGATGTCGAAGTAATTGCTGCATCGCCACCAAAACCCACCATTTCTTAAGCTAAAATAGACCAAGGTAATCCCTATATTAGCATATTACTAAGATAAACAGAAGGCGCTGTCGAAACATTTAAGACGTGAGCTTGTCAATCTGAATGTGGAGGGACACAAGCTTAGCCCCGGCCAGCAGCTTGGGCGGAACTGTCAAGAAGGTCAGCTCGCACGCCGACGCCGCCGATCCTTGCTGCTTGTCACCTCCATTTCCACCTTGACGGGCGTCGGTCGTGCCTTTTGGCTCCCCGGCGGGCCGTTCGCCCATAGCTTGGCCAAGTAGTGCGGCAGTGGGGGCGCCTGCTCGATGCGCACGATCGACACGACGATAGGGCGCGCCGATGTCGAGCACGCCCGCCGACCAAGAAAAACCACGCGCGGTCCTCCTCCACAAACAGCAAGAGCCGTGGTTCGGCAAAGGGCACTTGCAGCTGGAGCACCTTGCCGTCTTGGATCCCGTGCACGGCATGGGATGCGCGGTGCCGATCTCTGGTGGTAGAAGCGCCGCGGCCTTCGTGAGCCGCAGCATGTGCATGGGGCATTTGCAGGCGCGAGCGACACACGCCCGGTGATCGGCAAGCTTGTGGTAAGTGACGTAGAGCCCACAACCTTCGTGCGGGCACTCCACCCTCACCGACGAAAGGACGGAGTCCACCTCCGTGTTCCGCACGTCGAAGCCACCGCCGCGCTCGCACTTCTGGCACTGCCGCTAGTTCCCGGGGCGCTCGACGCGGCAGTCCATGCAGGCCAGGTGCCCTCCCTTGCACTACAGAAATCAATCCAACAACACATCAATCAAGAAACCTGCACCTTGCTCAATCAGCCGAACGGACGAGGTGTATTCGAACCTCATACACCGGAGGCGCTAAGGGCGGAGGCACAAGGGCAAGTGAGCACGGTGAGGTCCATCGAGACCTTAGAGAGCTCCATCGTCGGGTTCTGTTCCTGTTCGGTCTGCATGATCTCGCCCTCCTCGTGCACAACCATCTCTCGACTTGGGCCGGGGTATTACAAAGCTTACCGTCATATATTGTATAGTCCATCCGTTCCTAAATGTACTCCCTCCGTTCGGAATTACTTGTCTCGGAAATGGATGTATCTAGAACTAAAATTACGTGTTGTAATTAATGCATTGGTAAACGCAAATTATTAAAATATATCGAGTACAGTGCTTTGATGTGTCGCGTCAACCCGTACATCAACGAGAAGTTTGATTATCCTCTCCCTCGCGGACTTAACTGCACCTTCCTTTGGTCAGATGACAAAGTTGGCCACACACCTGTCGGGCCCACCTGTCATACACGCAAAGACAGGAGCGTCCCTCCCACGCCCATGAGCGTGGTGGCTGGCAAGAATAGGAGAAGCTTTCCCTACATGCTCTCCCTCCTGCACGCGGTGGACATGCAGCAGTTCAATCGGTGTCAGATGGCTGTGAAGCGCATCAGTAGTACTCCTCCAAAGGCAAGAGTACACCATCATTGTTCGACTTCAAGAGGCGAAGAGCCAAGCGCAGCCCGAACACTCGTGTGGCAGTTTCATGTGTAGAGTAGTCTAGATAGTGTGTACCGTGCAAGTAAGCTTAAAATCGTTGGGGTCGGCTCCATGCTATGTGGCCGTCTCGAAGTTTTTTTTAAAATTAAAATAGTCTTTTGGCCCTACCTATCACCCTGGTGATTGTAGTTTGCACGCTCATCTGGTCAAGACAGGAATATATATTTTAATTTATTTTTTTAAAAGGGGGGCTCCCCGGCCTCTGCATCAGAACGATGCATACGGCCACATATATTTTAATTTGTGGTGGGTAAATGTTAGAGGTTGCAGCAAATATATTGTACATCATGGGTCTTTCAACCAAGTTTAGAGGCAAGCATGTGTGGTCAGTGCTATGATGTGTCGCGTCAACTCGTAGAACGAGGAGAAGCTTGATTTTACTACACGCCTTCTCCCTCGCCCATGTGCGCTGTTGCTCGCAAACGAGGACAGGCTACAACAAGCTATCCGTCCCGCTCGCGGTGGACGGACATGCAGCTGTGGGTTCGACACTGTAGAAGCAGTAGTAGTAACATCATTGTTCGTCTTCTCGAAGAGGCAAAGAGCCAAGCGCAAACTGAACATTGCAGTGGCGAACATTGGAGCACGCATTTAGCCAGGCTCTTGCATGAGACAAAATTGCTATGTGAGCCGACTATTGTACTAGTACGTACAACTACTTGCTAGTATAACCCTGTAAACCAGAAAGGAGTATTTGCCCTCCTAAAGATTTCAACAAGTGACTAGACTACACCGAGACGGAGTACATATGGTGCAAAATGAGTGAATCTGCACCGTAAATAAATACGTACTAGTTCTATCGTTTTCCTCTTCGAGGTGCACAATATTGAGTATACTGACTAGTCTCTTTTTGACACGCATTTGCGTTGTTTTTTTTTTTGACACAGTACAGACGCAAGCGCTCATATACACGTGCATACACTCACCCATATGAACGCAAACACGCACGGCACTATCATCTTGAAATTTATGAAGTCACCATAGGCACCTCGTCATCGACGGGTCCATAGGTGCTTGAATGCCAAGGAGGAAGAGGGTAGCGGTTCCCGAGATGTTGAACGGTCAATGATGCATCCTCAATTACATGCAGAGGGAATTAATTGGAGAAGCTGACTAGAGCCAGCATGATGTGAATGCAACAGAGTTTGGACTCTCATATAATAAAGGCGCCCCACCACTCCAATCCATCTACTACTTCCAAGTCTCTACACAACACTGCTCACTCCAATCCAAGACCAAGTGACCAGAAGCCACAAGCACCTATGGAGGCGATGGACGCGAGCGGCAGTCGGCTGTGCCAAATCATCCAAGGCGCCACCGCGTCCCCGCACCACGCAGCGCTTCCAGACGGTGTCAAGCGACCGCAGCATCGTAGCCCTCGCCGACGCCGGCCGCCTCGCATGGACGACATGATGGTCAACTCCATCCGCAAGTTCACCACCGTCAAGAAGCGCAGACGACCTTGCCAGATCGCTTCCAGCCTCGCCTGTGCTCCTCATTGCCTACCACCCTCATCGGCCTACATGGTGACGAACTCTTTCAAGCCCTGGTGGCCCTGCAGGTGCTGGAGGTCGCGACGAAGAATGTGCACCTTGAGGCCGCGCTCGCCACACAGCGCCTCGCCATGCAAGAAACCGTCGACCTGCACATCCACGTCTACGAGGAAATTGTCTACATAGGCCACTACAAGGCAAGCAAGGACAGAAAGACTTTGGCCTTCTTCCAGCGGCTGGAATCTTTGGACACCATTGTTCAGAAGCACGTCAACCTGGCCATGAAAGCCGCTGCTACTTAGGCGCCGTTCGGTGGGCCGGCGCCCTGAGTCGAGGAGGTGGACATCGTCGATGGATGCATCTCTTCTTCTTGCCTCCTGTAACCAGCACTGCATCGCCTCGTGGCCTTAATGTTTTATTAGTATAGTACTCCCTCCGTTCCCAAATACAAGTCTTTCTAAATATCCCAGCAAGTGACTACTACATACGGAGCAAAATGAGTGAATCTACACTCTAAACTATGTCTTCATACATCTGTATGATGTATTCTATTTGAACTAGTATCTAAAAAGGCTTATCTTTATGACCGGAGGGCGTATATGGCATTTTTTATTCCAAATGTAACGCTTTCACCGTGAGGTGGGGTCATAGCTGAGCAAACCCACCCCACCCACCCAAGGCGTCAAGTAGTTTAGAATTAGAAGAGAGAAACAAGGGAGGAGAGCTAGCTGTAGCACGGACGCTGTTGTCATATGGGACTCGTGTTTATAGAATAGGAGTACTGAACACTCGTGCCTCTCTTTTTTTTGAGGGAAAAATTAGTCGTATGTCTAGTATCACTAGTTGGGTGCGTGCCACCTATAGCTGTCATCACTTTAGGTCTCCTTTTCGAACCGCGGCTACGCTTCACAGTACATATTTTTTCACGCATTTATCCTCCTATATGTACTCCTAGGCTATTTCCACGTGCTCCCATTCACCGACATATGGGACATAGAGCATCTAGGTCGTAGTGCATGCACGACTCGGAGCATATGCCGGGGTACTTTACATTTCAGACCTCACGAATTACATGCAAACCCCCCGCAGAAGAATAAATAAATCAGTGAATTACTACATGAAACCAGATTATTTTTGTGGAAACCGTAGCACGTTCATTAAATTTTGGACATAACATGTTTATAAAAAATGACCGGATCTAAACCAGTCTAAGGGCCTCTTTGATTTTTTTCCCGAAAAAGAGGGCCTCTTTGATTCGCAGGATACTGAAAACACAGGAATGGGGAAAGTATGATGGCGATGAACCGAGACGAGGAGAACTCTAACTCAGTTAGAGGTTAGAGTTAGATTCTAACCCTGAACTAACTCTAAACCAAAGAGGTGTATGGATGGCAGGGTTAGATTGACAATAAATGCTCTGTCTCAATCATTTGACTACTTTGGACCCTATTTTTAGTCAGACTAAAATAAGTCCCTTGGATCCAAGCACCCTCTTGGTGTGGCCGACTCTTTTGTGGCCTCCCCCCGCTCACAATTCACATAAACGAACCATCTATACAAATCAAGCATGCAAAACATGATAATTTTTACTTTGTCCATACAAATGAGATATCCCACTTAAACATACAAGTCGTCAATCAAGCTTCACAAAACAAAAAAACACTTCATGAAACAAAGAATGAGCTAACTCATCATGGAAGTCGTTCACGATAGGGAGGGAGCCCGAGCCCTCATGCACCGAGGGAGGAGCTCGCCATCGCCGCCTGGAGGAAGGCTCAGAGAGCCCAAGCCCCGAACCCCTTCGACACCGACCCTTGCGAAATGAGGTCGACACCGGCATGGGTAGCAGGGCCGCTTGCCGCCGACTGGGAACTTAATCTTTGGGCCTCTAGAAATAATGAAAGCATGTAACTAAAATACCTAGAAAGGTGAACTGAATCTTTGGGCCTCTAGAAATAATGCAAGCCTGAAACTGAAATACCTAGAAAGGTGAACTGAATCTTTGGGCCTCTAGAAATAATGCAAGCCTGAAACTGAAATACCTAGAAAGGTGAACTGAATCTTTGGGCCTCTATAAATAATGCAAGCCTGAAACTGAAATACCTAGAAAGGTGAACTGAATCTTTGGGCCTCTAGAAACAATGCAAGCCTGAAATTGAAATACCTAGAAAGGTGAACTGAATCTTTGGGCCTCTACAAATAACGCAAGCCTGAAATTGAAATACCTAGAAAGGTGACCTGAATCTTTGGGCCTCTAGAAAGATTTATTACCTCCTCAAGCAGCATCAAACAATTCCATGCGTGCACCACAAATCTATAGCAAGTTTGATCAGGATCTAGTTTTCCAAATCATAATTAGCGCTAGAGCAAGCAAGATCAATGATATGGCCGTGAGACAGAGAAGGAACGAACAAACTCACCCCTCTCGTGGCCTCCTTGGTAGATGCTTGCCGCCACATCTGTGAGGGGAGAAAAACGACTGGTGAAGGGGGAGCGGGGCGACCTTCGAAGGTCGGGGGGAGAGGGCGGCCGGAGTAGGGCAGCGGAGGCCGGAAGGAGAGGGCGAACGGAGGAGAGAGAGGGTGAGCGGCGCTTGGGCGGGCAGCCCTATGGGGAACAGAGAGGAGTCGTGCGAGAGGGGGGGAGCGATCTGGTGCGGGCAGGTGAGATTTTTTAGTTCTCTTTTAGTGGGCCCGAGGATAACTAACCCAATTAGAACCTCTCCACCGGGCTAGTTTTTTTAGCTGGGTTAGAGCAAACTAGCTCAAATTAACCCCTCTTGTTTCGATAATTTGAGGCTATTTCAACCCAAACTAGCTCTAACTCAGGGACCCAAACAAAGAGGAGTGTTACTGTACATGCTACAATGTGGACCGTAGCACATTGTTTTTTATGGCTATATCACCACATTGTTTTCTACTGCTGGTTCACTGGGCTACCATGGTTCGCACGGCTGGTTCACTGGGCTGCCGTGGTTTGCACTCCTCCGACCTGAGTAGTCTCCCTCCGTTCCTAAATATAAGTCTTTGTAGATATTTCACTGTGGACCACATACGGATGTATATAGATGCATTTTATGTGTAGATTCACTCATTTTTCTCCGTATGTGGTCCATAGTGAAATCTCTCCAAAGACTTATATTTAGGAACGGAGGGAGTAGTATATATAACGATCATTCTTTGCTCCTTCTTACTACTCCGACATGTGGGAGAGTCAAGATCCGGTCGACGTGTCATGCACCATATTAGAGCGCTGAACGGAAGGGGCATCACCGGCCTGAGCGCCAAGAATTCATGACTATAGTGAGTGGTCATATCACAAGTCTTTCCAGCAGAATGCGCCACAAATCGCACATCCCCACTCGCTCACCCTCTTGCCTCTCACAAACCGCCTACCCAAAACTGCCACAGACGCCTTTAGAAAAGCCCCGCCTCAACTTTTAACTACGCTAAAATAGTTCGAGCTTGTTCGTTTCTATATAAATACAAGATTTATCAGTATGTTTATTCACCCGTGGGGTTGTTCAATGAATGGAGGGGCGGGGAGCACAAATGTAGTAGTAAGTAGGAGTTGTAGAGTAGTCACCTTAAATAGAGAGTTTCTTTTCTTTAATGCCACGTACACAAATTGAAACGCTTGTTGTGGAGAGAAAAAAGATAATCACTCCACTATATATGGACGCAGGGGCCTGAGCGCTTGCTTTACTAGGGTTGCACTCTTCATTCTCTCATCCTCTCCAGGTATAAACAAGACAGCGGTAGCGGCATTTTCTCTCTGCTCACCGCTGGTCACAGATCCGGCCGGATCCCTTCGGCCGGTGTGTGTAGAGGACTAAAAGGTGCATCGTTCACGCGGTCATCGCCGCCGAGGGAGGAAACCCACAGCCTGAGGGGCCCGATCCTCTGCCCGTGTCGTTCTCTCCGACACAGCGCCCGGCTTGGGAGGTCCTCCGACCATTCTTCCTCCTCGCCAGATTGTCCATGAGATCCGACTCACGCCGCCAACATCCCGGCGACCCTCAGGTATAAGTTCTTCAAAAGCGGCCTTGCTCTACTGCCCCAGCTACCCACGTGTCTGCATGTGCATCTTTTTCTACTCCCATCAGCTCTTCCAAAGCCACCTAAATTTTTAGTATTATTAGAGGTAAAGCTACTTCATGCATTCGAATCTAGGGCTTTGTTCAAACAACGAAGAAAGGGGGAAAGTTGTAGCATGAATCTAGGACTTGATTCAAAGAGGAAATAATATGGTGAAAGTAGTAGAGACCGGATACCCAACCGGTCTCTTGGTTGAAAAGGGAAATAATGGGAAAACACACTACAAACTAGATAAGGAACAGATCTATTATTGGTTGAAAAAAGGATAGAAAGTGGCTGCTAGTGGACAAGTCAACAGAGTATGTCCAGGATTAGATTTGCTGCCATCACATAGTAAAAGGTCTCCAGGATTAGATTTGCTGCCATCACATAGTAAAAGGTCTCCAGGATTAGATTTGCTGCCCTCACATAGTAAAAGGTCTCAGGATTAGATTTGCTGCCCTCACATAGTAAAAGGTCTCAGGATTAGATTTTCATCCCAAACATAGTAAAAGGTCTCAGGATTAGATTTGCTGCCCTCACATGGTAAAAGGTCTCCAGGATTAGATTTTCTTCCCTCACATAGTAAAAGGTCTCCAGGATTAGGTTTGTTGCCCTCACATAGCGTGCACAAGCTCGGCATCACCACTTTATGCGTCCTTGTAGGTATTGCCAGTTGATGCGCCCACCGTCGCATGTCCTTATACCAACCTTTTGCCCTTGTTAATGTAAGGCGCATGTAAAATGAAGTGATCACACTGTTACCTTAGGGCATGTCTAACCAAAGGTTATTGTTAATCTAATGCCTCCAGTGATAAGATGCAATTAAACTGTGTTACAAATGACACTCCTGTTGTTTTCCCTAGTGTGATAAGTAAGTTGCTCCTTTACGCTACTGAGTGTCCTGGTGTCCCCACGATCCCATGCCCTAAAACCAACTCTTTAGCTGCAGTTGATTTACTGTGTCTAGTAAACAAGCAATGCCACCATTAAAGTAATCCCATACCTGAGGAATCTCATTGTTGATCGTAATGCTTCTGCTAACATGAAGCATTGCTGACGTTCTAAAATTTCTACTGTCCTTGCGTGATTGCCATGAACATAATTAAGATGCTTCTTTTCATTTTGTATATGTTTCAGATATTCTTCTTGACCAAAGAATCGCTTACTTTCTATCATTTTGTGCAGATAGGGATATCCATTTCACCTTGTTGCTATTGTGACCTTTTGGTGAACTGCACAAAACACTTTTTTTGGAATGAGTGTCTTGTGCAGTTCAACTAAAATGTCACGTGGGCAACATCTCCCAATTTTGGTGGAACTGCACAAAATGGTGATTGGAGTTTCCAAAATATCCGTCAAGTTCTGCTGGTAATCTCGTGCAACATTTTATTAGCCTTTGCAAGATGGAGCCGTCACTGTCACCACAATGGCACTTTATTTTAGTGGAACTGCACAAAAGGACAAGAAAATTATAGTTGCACCTTACATGAGCCGGACAGCCAACCTTAATGTTCCTCAATTTTAGTGCAACTACTAAAGAAGAACCTGCCAGCTCACAAGAGCAAGTACTTCTTGCTAGCTGAATGATGCAATCTTTGTTTCATTTCAGGTGAACCGCAGAAAAAGGCGCATGAATTGAATCATGGAACTCTAGGCTGACCTCATCCTAGTGGAGCTGGAGGTTGAGTTCAAGGAGGCTGCTATTAAAGCAAAATCATGCTCTCCTGTCTACTTGTTTGTGTTGTGCAAACGGGAATACTCAACTACATATGTTGTGACGGTCAAGAGCATTCGCCAAGTTCTTCGATTGTATGACATGGCTAGCAAAGATGGATTTAATCCCGATATTCACTTTATCAAAATGCTCTAATGGGTTGGTTCTGAATCTTGCAAGCTGGGAATCAATGAGATGTGTAGGCATCTTTGTTGTACTTATTATTTGAATCTTATTTGTTGGTTCTGAATCTTGCAAGTCGGGAATCAATGAGATGTGTAGGCATCTTTGTTGTACTTATTATTTGGATCTTATTTGTTGGTTCTGAATCTTGCAAGTTGGGAATTAATGAGATGTGTAGGCATCTTTGTTGTACTTATTATTTGGATCTTATTTGTTGGTTCTGAATCTTGCAAGTTGGGAAACACGGCATGATGATGCAGAGGACAATAACCATAACAAACAGTTCAAACTTGGTAGTATTATCTTTGTGAAAGTGCGACAAATGTGCTGATCGTGTGCGTCCTGAGAAAAATAATTCTAGTTGTTGTGCATGTTGATCTCATGGCACTGATAGAACGAGTCAATGCATTGCTTGTTTTAAGTATAAATTTCTATTATAGCTAATTAAATTTAAGTAAAGTGACCTCTAACTCCTGTTATTTCAGAAGACCAATACAGACTCGCCAGGAACCGACGTGTGGCCGGAGTAGGTTTCTTAATGGAGGCGTTTGAATGTGCCGAGGGTGCATCTTCTGCCGGGCGTGCAGCGGACGAGTGAGGGGTAGTAACTGTTGTCACTTGTACACACTCAGCTTACTGTTGAATCCAGTTCCCCAAGAGCTGAAAAACAAACTGTTGTCGCCGCCTACACACTCGTTCGCTCGAAGAGATTCCAATGGCGATCCGAGGGGTGAGCCTCCTGGATATGGACTTCAGCAAGGAGTTAGTTCGCCGTTCAGTCCTATGGCTGCACCAAGTTGAATGTGATGTACACCAATGATACGGACTCGGTGAAGCTCTGCCTCGCCTCAGTCCTATGGCTGCACCAGGTTCTGGAGCATTCGCCCGTTTCATCAAGAAGACCGATCGCACCTTCGCCACGGTGGAGAGAAGGAAGAACGCGACGATTCGGCCATCCGTGCAACAAGCTTGCCGACATCCGTATAATACAAGATCATCAAGAACGGGCAGGAGAAGGACTCCGTGGTTGACCTCGCTGAGACCATCATCGACCCCTGATATGCCAACATGAAAGAAGACGACCTAAACACGTGGGAGGTACCTCTGAATCTAGCCTACATACCCTACGCGGCCAAGGACGCATACGCATGCTACGACATGTACAGGCAGATCTTGGACATGAGGGTGTGTCTGCTTCCCGTAATCGACGAGTACACGGACAGCCGCATCGTCATGATCAAGCGTGCCAGGAAGGTCTAGATATTGTACTTTATCTGTTTATAAGCACCTTTATCATCTGAGTGTTTCATGCATTAGCCTATGTGTCGTAATTATCTGTTTTGTCCGAAATATTTCTTTAAGAACCCATTAACCTGATTGCTTTTTAGTGGCTATTTGCTTATGTATGTAAACTAGTTCACTTGTCCGTAAAAAACTAGTACACTCGGCCGCCGTGCTTTGAATCTCCTTCCTCCCAACATATTCCTCTCTCCTCGTGTGGACCCAGCAGGTCTCTGAATTTTCTCCCACTTTCTTTTTCAATGTAAACTGAGTTTTCTCCCAAAGATTTCCCCTAGAACCAACTCAACTGTCCCCACGCCTAGCCTAAAAATAATAATACCCCACGTACTATTAACTCATCAAATTAAAATGATATTTTATTTCGTAAGTTGAAAGTTCTTACAAAATAATAATAATAATTGTTTATATATAACTTGCCAAGTTAACTCCTAGTGATTGCATATAAGCTTGCAAAGATTTTACCGACGTGCAATCATGTGTTTATGTTTTATAACATTTCTTCGCCTAGCCCAACATGATATTTTCACCCAGCCCAAAGCAAGTCCATGGATTTCGAGAAAATGCAAATGGGATTTAAACGGGCTACATAGATGCTACATCATTGTTTCACCCAGCCCACCAAATGGACTAAAAACAAATGGACTGGCCGACATGTGGGCCAAGAGGGTCGAAGTTTAAGAAGGCGTTGGATTTACATCCAACGGCCGGCATTCTTCTTCAATCTCTCGCCTTTCTTCCCCAGCTGCCGGAACCTTCGCTTCCAGCCTTTTCGCGCCCAAGCGCTGTTTTGCGCCCTCGGTGAAACGCTATTTCACCGACGGCCGTGCCATCCCTCCACTCCGCACCTCCTGTTATTCTTCGCCGAGTGTAGGCCCACCCCGCACCAACCAGTCAAGTTTCCCACTCCTCTCCGTCTCGCGAATCCACCGCCGCTCTTCCCCATCTTGAGCCGTTCGATCTGGGGCCTTGCCGTGCCCACCGCCTCGGTGCGCCGGCGTGGCGTGGTCAACATACGAGAGTCATCGGAAGAGGATCAGATGCGGAGAGCTCGACGGCTGGGACCCACGAGGTCCATGGTCGCACGCAATAAAAGTTCCTCGTTATTACGCATTGTACGTGCAGATCGTGTGGAAGGGCTTCAGATTTCGGGAAAAACGCCTCACATGTGTCGGACCCACCAGCTATATCTTCGCAAGCAAGGAAGTGCCTCCTTATTACGCACCAAAAATGAATACCCCTACTAGCCGGGACCCACCATAGTGGGTGGCTGACTTAGGGCCTACTAAGTTGACGAGGACGGAGGGCTTTGTCAACTTAGTCAATATGAACGATTCTAGCTCCATTGACCGTACGATGTCCATCCAACGGCCATAGTGCTTCTTCAACCTCTGGTCTTCTTGCTCCATCCGCCCAAAGCAGCGCAGTCGTGTCGCGTGCTCCTGCCTCTCGTGGCCGGCTGTGATGCCGCGGAGGCCTCACCGCCTCCTACTACTCCCACCGCTGGCCCAGGGTATCCCTCTACTCACCCACACCCCCTGTTATTCTGCGGTGACAACAGCCTCACGCCGCAGCCAAACTAGTGAACCCTCGTACTCCTCTCCGCGTGGGCATCCACTGCCGCGTCTTCCCCGGCTCCGCGTCGTCCCCTTCCTAGGCCTCGCCGTCGTCCACCGCCTTGGTGCTCTCGGCCAAGTGGTCAATGTGGTCACCCAATCGACTTCCATCGGAAGAGTACTGTACATGGAGAGGCCGATACCGGGTCCAAGGCCACGCATCAGTTTTTTGTGATTTGCCAAGTAAGTCGCTTTGTCAGGCATGTTGGGCTGCAAATCTTTCAAGACGAGGAGAGCTTCATTCAGCTGGCCGAGAAAATGGCCTATTAGTAATGACAAATGGGATGTACATTTTTAAAACACATCAAACCGGCAATTAGTTTCAAATATCTTTTTTTCATTTCGACATTTTAAATTACATTAATATTTATGCGTGGAGAATTTTTTGGATTTTATATTGATATACATTTATTTTTAAAATCAGTTTGAATGTGAGTCGAAATTTTCGGATTAAAAACAGTTCGGACCGCACCGAAATATGCAAAATTTCGTATAATTTTTTAACCGTGGCCACAATATGGGCTGTAATCTGTACCTATACCTACTATTAAAAGGAGGTGATATTCTTGGTTTCGTCCCACTTAGTTTGGTCCCGCTTCAATTAATTTCACGTACGCTATTTGGTTTTGTTACTTGCCACCCTTTTTGGCCCAATGAAGAAAGCCCACCTGGCGGCAAACTAAGGCCCATGTCCGAAGAGCTGGCAAAAAATAAAATTACCAATGGGAGGGTTCGATCTCATAACCTGCCAACCGGCCACGCATAGTTTGTCCAACTGACCCAGCTAGAGATATGAGAGATTTTTTTCTTCCCTTGCAACGCACGGGCCTTTTTGCTAGTGCTAACAAAAAGAATATGGGCTCCAAAAAAACCTTAAGAATTAGCAAATGGGTTGTAAATTATTAGAAATAATGGCAGATGGGTTGTATGCTGTTTTCCACAGATTTGAGGCTTTCCTAAAAAAAAGGTTGACGCACAAGCAGTGAATGTTGGATATCCATCCAACGGCCGTCGTGCTTCATCAATCTCTGCTCTTCCTGCTCCAGCCGCTCAAACAAGCGCCGGCGGGACTGCCTGCTCCCTCATCGTACTCCCATCGCTGGTCTAGCCATCCCTCTACTCACCCACACCTGCTGTTATTCTCCGGCGACGGCAGACGAACCAGTAAACCCTCGTCTGATCGTACTCCCCTCTCGCGTCTTGAAACAACCGCCGAGTCTTAATCGCTCGTGTCGCTCCTTCCTAGGCCTCGTTGTCGCCCACCGCCTGTGCTCTCGGCGTGGCTCGGTCAACGTGGTCAACGCATCGACATGCATCCGGCGGATCAGACGCGGAGAGGCCGATACTATCCACGGCCGCACGCAAGGAAATGCCTCCTTATTACGCCGCAAAATAATGATTCCTCCACCGACATCGTGGACCAACCGAAAGGGCCTCTATTTTTCGTGAAAAAACGTTACCGCCATGTGACAGCTCGGACCCACTCAGCTATATCTTCGCACGCAAGGAAGTACCTCCTTATTACGCATACAAAAAGAATACTCCCCTATTAGCTGGGACCCAAGATAGTGGCAGGCTGACTTAGGGCCTACTAAGTTGACGGGGACGGAGGGCTTTGTCAACTTAGTCAATATGCACGATTCTAGCTCCAGTGACCGTACGATGTCCATCCAACGGCCGTAGTGCTTCTTCAACCTCTGGTCTTCTTACTCCAGGCGCCCAAACCAGCGCCGGTCGTGCCTCGTGCTCCTGCCTCCCGTGGCCAGCTGCGATGCGGCAAAGGCCTCACCGCCCCCTACTACTCCCACCGCTGGCCAGACCATCCCTCTATTCACCCACACCCCCTGTTATTCTGCAGCGACGGCAGCCTCACACCGCAGCGAACCAGTGAACCCTCGTACTCCTCTAGGCGTGGGCATCCACTGCCGCGTCTTCCCCGGCTCCGCGTCGTCCCCTTCCTAGGCCTCGCCGTCGTCCACCGCCCTGGTGCTCTCGGCGCAGCGTGGTCAACATGGTCAAGGAATGGCTACCATCGGACGTGGACTTTACGTGGAGAGGTCGATACCGGTCCACGGCCGCAGAAGGAAGTGCCTCCTTATTATGCGCGCAAAATAATATTCCTCCACCGACAAATGGGACCGACCGGACGGGACACATATTTCGCGAAAAAACGCTTTCCCACGACCGGGACCCACCAGCTACATCTTCGCACGCAAGGAAGTGTGTCCGGCGAAAAACGATTCGCCTCGACCGCTGGGACCCACCTGCAACATCTTCGCAGTAAGGAAGTGCTCGGCGATACCGACCCACCTGGTCGAAGCGCACGAGGGTTGTCATTCTGGTCGCGAACGTGTACGTACATACTAGTCGTTGTAGAGGCGCGCACGTGTCGTAGTAGAGGCGCGCACGTAGCATGTACACATACGTACATCGGCGAGGGTGCAAGAAAGAAAATACGGCCACGTACGTACATACTGGCAGGGTCTCGAACGCCTACTATCGCCTATGTACATGGCTGGGTCGGGACGGAGAAACAACGTCATCGTCGTGTTCATGGGGAGCCAACCGGCTGGGTCGGAACGGAATGTGTGGTCGTGTTCATCGGGAGGGCTTGGACGGAACAGGCGATGGAAACGAGGCTCGCGTATCGCATAACGGAGGAAACGGCCTTGTGTTCAAACGATCCTATTGATCGGGAGGGCCCGCGCGCATCAAGACAACGAGGAAACGGACCTCCCACGGTCAAACGGGGTCCCGCTGATCGGGAGGGTGTGGCGACCGCAAACGGACGGAACGGACTTGTGTTGGAGCCGCCACGGCCTAAAACGGGGTCCTGTTGATCGGGAGGGTGTGGCGTACCGCAAAACGGATGAAACGGACTTGTGTTGGAGCGCAACGGTTGAAACAGGGTCCTGTTCATCACGAGGGTGTGGCGACAGCAAACGTGGACTCCACGGGATACTGTTCATCTCCATCGCCGACCTCCTCCAGCCTTCCACGGGCTACCGTCGACCTCCTCCAGCCTCCACGGGCTCCCTGTTCATCCAGCCTCCACCGCGCTTACTCCACCGCCATCGCTCAACCACCCTCCACGGGCACCCCTCCACCGCTCTGCTGTTCATCCAGCCCTCCACACCACGGGGTCCTGTTCAACCACCCTCCACGGCCACCACTCCACCGCTTCACTGCTCATCCAGCCCTCCACACCACAGGGGTCCTTGAGGAGTCCCGGATTAGGGGTGTCCAGGATAGCCGAACTCATCGCTGGCGGACTCTGGACTATGAAGATACAAGATTCAAGACTTCGTCCCGTGTCCGGATGGGACTTTCCTTGGCGTGGAAGGCAAGCTTGGTGATACGGACATGTAGATCTCCTACCATCGTTACCGACTCTGTGTAACCCTAACCTATCTGGTGTCTATATAAACCGGAGGGTTTTAGTCCGTAGGACAGAACAACAATCATACCATAGGCTAGCTTATAGGGTTTAGCCTCCTCGATCTCGTGGTAGATCTACTCTTGTACTACCCATATCATCAACATTAATCAAGCAGGAATAGGGTATTACCACCATCCAGAGGGCCCGAACCTGGGTAAAAACATCGTGCCCCTTGTCTCCTGTTACCATCCGCCTAGACGCACAGTTCGGGACCCCCTACCCGAGATCCGCCGGTTTTGACACCGACATTGGTTCTTTCATTGAGAGTTCCTCTGTGTCGTCGCCATCAGGTAGGATGCCTCATCTCGTATTTAAAGACGATACTATCGCCAAAGGAGCCTTGGCCGCTGGCCAGACTCTTCGGCTAGGTGGTTTTCTTATGACCGCCAGTCCGGCCACCGTGCCGACAATGACCTCCCGAGTCATCGAAACCAATCTTCATGTCAATTCGGAACTTGCCGAACAATTAGATCCGATCGAGCTCTCCTCCGTAAACGAGCTCTTGGATCGAATCGCCACCCTAGGAGTCGCCACAGACTACGACCGGATCGGGCCTAAAACCGATGTGAGAGAGATCAACTCTCCCCAGGCTACCCATCATATTGCTGTGATAGAGGAGCAATGCGGCGATTCTTCTTCTATCTTAAGGACTAGCTACGTCCGGATTCCCGATCCCTCCATGCCGGATTCCCGTGGAGGGACGGATGCTGATCAAGCCCTGAAAAGTCAGGCGGCGGGTCAGACTCATTGGATAGCACTCAAAAATCCAAACTTCCGAGTTCGGAAACTTCTCGGCCCTTGAGTCCTAAATTGGACGGGGTTCCGGATTTAGTGCCACCCACCCACCCAAACATTAGCAATCTCTCGAATTCGGCAAGAGCCCGCCAAATAGTACATCATTATCGGGCCGATTCCTCCGGTTATGAACAGGATAAAGGACTGCCGAGAGGAGGACGCAATGCCAATCTTCTGCAATAATTGCACGGACAAGGGAATCCTAAACGCCATAAATCGTCGCGAAATTACACGCTTTGCTGACTTGGTGACCATAGTACAAAAGTATCATGCGATGGAGAGCGCTGAAAACCGAAGTAAATTTTGGGATAATCCAGCCCCGAATACATCCCTAGTCCGAAACAAAAGGGTGCATCATTATCAAGCACCTGGGTTAAATACCAAAAAACCAAAACCCCCTAAAGGGTACGGAACCGTACTGGAGGGTTGGCTAAACGGACCGTGCAAAATTCATAGCACTAAGGGCGCCACTCCAACTCATAGCCTTCGAGCATGTTGGATACTATGGCAGGTGGCCAAAAGTGGCGAAGAGCTTCTAGCTTTGGAATCCCAGCCCAGCAACACCAGTACGGTGTTAACAGTCTTCGAGACTTTCGCATCAAATAACATGCGAAAACGAACACTCCGCAACCTTGCCGAAGTCTACCAAGTCGCAACAATAAATCCATGGAGTGACACGGCTATTACCTTTAATGCCACTGACGAACCTAAATTCTGAACTGCCCGGGCACCAGCCGCATTGATCCTCAAATGATAATGGGACTTTCGCCTTACTAAGGTACTCATGGATGGCGGCAATGACTAAACCTCATCTATGAGGAAACCCTCCGAAAATGGAAATAGATCGGAACCGCATTGAGCGAAGAAGCACAACCTTTAGAGGAATAATCCCAAGCCGGAAGCATGCTGCAGGAAAAATCACGCTTAGACGTAGTTTTCGCTCGCCGACAATTACAGGTCCGAGGAGGTCACATTTCAAGTGGCCCTGCTCAATGTAAGATATCATGCTTTATTTGGACGAGAGGCATTCACAATTTTTCAAGCTATACCCCATTATGGGTACATGAAGCTTAAAATGCCCGGACCTAACGGAATCATCATTCTCGCTAGTGATCCGAACATAGCACTCCGCGCCGAAAACAAGACAGCCGCACTAGCCCTCGAGGCACTATCCGAAGCCCTAGCGGTCGAGGAACTCACCGTGATGCGCTCCACGGTGAACAGGGACGATGTGATACTTGATAAAAGATCCAAGTCCACCTCTTTTAAACCAGCGGATGAAATAGTCAAATTCCAAGTCCACCTAACGGACTCGCAAAGACGGCCTCCATTGGGGCACAATCAAACCCTGATGTAGACGCCAGACTACGAGAATTTCTACAAGAAAATCGGGACATCTTTGCTGGCACCCTTCGGACATGCCAGAATCCCACGTCGGCCGAGCACAGCCTAAATATCCTAAAAGGATTCAAGCCAACAAACAGGCTCTTGGCGCTTTCCGAACCCAAGAGACAGGCCATGGGAGAGGAGCTAGCCAAACTTTTGGAAGCCGGATTCATCAGAGATATAAAACATCCGGACTGGCTAGGAAACCTGGTGATGGTAGCAAAGAAGGATAAATCCTGGCACCTATGTGTTGATTTCAAGGACCTTAATAAGGCTTGCCCAAAGGATCCCTTCCCCCTCCCTCGAATTGATCAAATTATCGATGCTACAGCAGGACACGACTCATTGTGCTTCCTCGACGCGTACTCCAGCTACCACCAAATCAAGATGGCGGAGCCAGACCAAGCTGCAACAGCATTCATCACTCCATACGTACCGTTCTGCTTCAACACAATGCCCTTTGGGCTCAAAAACGCCGGCGCAACATATCAGCGCATGATTCAGACATGTCTGCAAACCAGATCAGCAAAACAGTGGAAGCATATGTAGATGGCGTGGTCGTCAAAACCAAGCACGTCGAAACTCTAGTAGACGACTTGAGGCTCACATTCGACAATCTTCAAAAATATGACATCAAGCTCAATCCGGAATAATGCGTCTTCGACGTTCCAGCCGGAAAGTTCCTGGGCTTCATTGTGTCCGGTAGAGGAATTGAAGCAAACCCAGCCAAGATCCGAGCTCTGTCACAATTGGATATTCCAAAAGACCTCAAACAATACAAAAATTGACGGGATGCGTAGCGGCTCTAAGCCGCTTTATTTCCCGACTCGGGGAAAAGGCGTTACCCCTTTACCGCCTCCTCCGCCGCACCGAACACTTCGAGTGGACGGATGCCGCCACGGCCGGACTCGAAGAAATAAAGGCCATTTTGGCAACAAATCCGGTCTCGCCGCTTCAACGGGCGAACCAATGCTATTATATATCGCCGCAACACATCAAGTTGTCAAAGACGGTGCTCGTTGTCGCACGAGAACGGACGGACACCGTTCCTCGCTCAAAACCGGTTTATTATGTGTCCACTGGCCCTAACTCCATGCAAGTCCCGGTACCCACACTACCAAAAGATAGCATACACGGTGTTCATGGCATCCCGGAAGCTGCGACACTACTTTCAAGAGTGTTCGATAACGGTAGCCTCCGAAGTACCTCTTAACGACATTATAAACAACCGCGACGCTACGGGCCGGATTGCTAAATGGGCCATAGAGCTCCTTCCATTCGATATAACTTATAAGCCACGATGAGCTATTAAGTCGCAGGTTTTGGCCGACTTCGCGGGCCGAATGGACCGCGAACTCCCTAAAGAGTACGGCGATACTCCAATTGGATCATGCACTTTGACGGCTCCAAAATGTTGGCGGCACTGGGTCAAGGCGTCGTCTGACGCCCCCAACCGGGGACACAGTCCAATACGCCCTTCGAGATAATGTATACGGACTCCAACAACGCAGCCGAATACGAGGCCCTTCTCGCACGGCCTCCGGATGGCGCCTCCATGGGCATTCTACGCCTAGAGGTGCCCGGGATTCAACCTTGCAATATCTCAAATAAACGGAGACTTTGATGCCAAAGATCCGAAAATGGCAGCATACCGCAATGCGGTCCTAAAAATGTCAAGACGGTTCAAGGGCTCGAATTTCATCATATAGCCCGGGATAACAACCAAAGCGGCGGATATATTGGCACGCATCGGTGCAAAACGCGATGCCGCCCCACCCAATATCTTCTCGAACGGCTGTTCAAGCCATCCGTACTATGGGAAGGGAGTCCGCAGTATCAATCCAGACACAACCGCCTTTGCCGACGCCAACACTCTAACACAACCTCGAGGCTCGCCCCGAGATAACACCCTCTGCTCACGAAATAATGGCGGTTATCGCCCGTGCGGATTTGAACCATTCCTAGCCTACCTAACTAGGCAGGAACTCCCCGAAGACCAAAATGAGGCTCGCTGCATAGTACGGCGCTCTAAAGCCTATAAAGTCCATGAGGGAGAGCTTTATACGAAAAGCACTACCGAAGTCCTTCAAAGGTGTATCTCCAAAGAGGAAGGGCGAAACCTCTTGGCTGAAATTCATGCCGGACTAGGTGGGCACCACGCCGCAGCCCGGGCCCTTGTAGGCAAGGCCTTCCGTACATGATTTTATTGGCCGACGGCCCGGGCAGATGCACAGGACTTAGTCCAACGATGCGTCGGTTGCCAGCTTTTTGCTAACCAAAGCCACATGCCACCCAATCGCCTTAAAACTATACCCATCACCGGTCGTCATGGTCTGGGGCTTGACATGGTTGGACCCTCAAGGGAGGAAACCCACAAGCAAAAATACCTATTGGTCATGGTGGATAAATTCACCAAATGGATAGAGGCCAAGCTCGTTAAACGGCCGAATCCGAACCGGTGATAGACTTCATATCGTGGGTAGTGCACCGTTCTGATGTCCCCCACGGTATCATCACTGATATCGGCACCAACTTCACGGCCGATGAGGTCAAATTATGGTGCAAAACATGGGCATCAAGCTCGATTACGCCTCAGTCTATCACCCTCAAACCAACGGCCAAGTCGAAAGGGCAAATGGTCTAATCATGAGTGGCATTAAACCCAGACTAGTGCGGTCCCTCAAGGAATCTAACACGCACTGGGTTGAGGAGCTCAACTCCGTACTCTAGGGGCTGCGGACCACGCCAAATCGTACTACCGGATTCACACCATTCTTCATGGTGTACGGCGCAGAGGCAGTCTTCCCCTGCGACATAATACATGACTCACCTCGCGTGCCATGTATGAAGAAAGAGAAGCTGAGCTTGATCGGCAGGACAGTTTGGACGCATTGGACGAGGAGCGCGACGTGGCCAAAGCCCGTTCCGCATTCTATCAACAGCAGGCTCGAAGATATCAAAGCAGGGAAGTACGGGCCAAAGCTTATAACGTTGGTGAACTAGTTCTACGCCTGCCGGACAAGAAAAAGGACAAACTCAAGCCCAAATGGGAAGGTCCCTTCATCATCGACCAGGTCCCGACCGGCGGAGCATACCGTCTGTGAAACGCATCGGATAACCGACTCGAGCCGAACCCATGGAACGCAGCCCGTCTACGAAGATTCTACGCCTAAGTGCCGGACTCCAAGTTCGTCTCCTACCTCCGTCCGCATTTTTTATTTTTGCTTTTTGTTGTCTTTTATTTATCTTCTTCCTCCTTCTTCTTCTTGTAGCCTCTAGAGGCTCATTTGCGCTTTTATCGCACACACTTGACACGCTGTCCGCGCTCATTATACCTGGGGGCTTCTTAAACAGAAGCTTATTTATACGGGCTTCATGCCCAACACATGCGTTAAACTTCCGCATGTACCTTTTATTCACCATTATATGCATCGATATGACTTAAGTTTTGGCCAAGCTGGGTTGCTGGCTCATGTGCTTACCCATACGTTCCCGATTGTTCGCCACGTGGTAAAGGGAGCACCTCTGCGATTATTCTTGCCGGTCAGCCGGATGTGTACCTCAGATCGGGTGAAGCCGAAAGCTAAGCGTTCTTAAGGGAATATTCGGTCGGTGGACTGAAAGATGATTTTAACTATTTACCCATCTGCCCCTCAGATGATTTTCTCGCTTTCATAGCAGCTTTGACATGCACTTTAGGGCATGCATCCCAAAGGAAAGGAACCCTTAAAGGAACTATTCTCCATGGAAGATGTTTCTTACTACCCATGTAATATAACATAACTAGTTGGGCACTTGTCTGATACAGCAACAATGACCCCTACGCCTTGTCTCCATGCATACCACGGTTCTTACATACCCACGAAGGTATTCGGACACACTCCGGACTATTGTGTCCGGAGGTCGAAGTGAAAAGGTCCGCTATGACAAACAATCTACAATCCAGCTAGAAGACATTCTTTCATGTCATATTTTTACATAGTCAACTCGACTCATTGTATTCCTCCTCAATGCCATCTAATAGGCTATCTAATTTACAATCTTGCTGGGAATACTTGGCAGCCAATTCTACTTGGCCGTAGACTAAGCTTACAGGATCTCCATCCCATCCGCCCCATGTGTCCGACCTCGGCCATGTGGTTTGGGTCAGCAACCGTGTACCGCTGCCTTTACCATGGCCCAGCCTCCTCGGCGCCTTGACGGCAGGCCGATATCTTCCATAGCCGGAAGCGCCGCCGTGCTCCTTGAAGCCAGCTCCCCAATGCCTTCGGCTAGGGAGATAGATTGTGTAGCGACCCGTTCCGAATGGATCAAGTCTCTGTGCTTTCGTGTCATCCCTGGATCGGTATGTCGACACATTACAAGATCGAAGGATTTATAACAGAGGTAAATCACATGTATAAAATAACGTAAATACTATTACCTCAATCCAAAACATAGCGGAAGCAACAAGGTTGTGGATTCCCATCAACAGCAACGGCAAAGTTGAGTATAGGAAATTGTAACCCTAATGTATCACTTACTGTCGTTCGAGAAGCCTCGCAACATGAAAAGTTGCAGCCCGAAACGGGTCAAGACATGGAATATGCTGGCAAAGGTAACACATAGAGAGTAATGAAAGAATAGGCTATACTACATGCATATATGGCTGGTGGAAAGCTCTATGGTTACAGCTTTTATGTAAAAGCCAATTTTTCCCTACCGCAAAGGAATAAATTTATTTAACTATCATGGTGGTTGTTGAACATTGAGAATGGTTGACATCCTCAATCCCAATTAAAAGTACTCATTAAACCCAAACAAATTATATTAAGTAACGTGATGAGATCAACAGGATATCCAGGTACTAGATACTCAAAATTGTCCATAACCGGGGACACGGCTAATCATGATTAGTTTATACACTCTGCAGAGGTTTGTGCACTTTTCCCCACAAGACTCGATCGCCTCCGTTTGGTTTCTCGCACTACATGGTGTTTGAGAGACGGATGACCGAGACATAGTCTTTCAGAAGCGCCAACACCTTACGGTGGGTGGACCGGTACACCTACATCCCCTACATCTGCTAGTCCACCACTATAAGAGTTCGCACGACTTAGTCAACTATGCCAGAGCCCATAATGGCTTGTGGCTGCACACGGAAGTTTCTAGTTTGAATAATCTTATGATCCCTTTGAGCCCGGGTGGTGGTCCCAAAAACAGGCAAGTCCTCGAAACCTGTGTTCCTAGATGCAAGTCCTGAGTAACCAGGTGCCTCAATCCACCCAGATGTGTGTTTAAGTTGCCACCTTAGATAAACCATTAATTATCAATCTCACATCTGTCATGGATATTCACTCAAACCCAATCCACGTCTCTACGAGCATAGCATGGCATAATAAGCAAACGTAGAAGTAACTCCCAAGGGTTTGATAATAAAACAGGTAATAGGTACTACCTCATCTACTTCCCATAACCCTCAATTTAATTAGATCCTATTCATGCAAGTGTTTGAGGAATAGATCTAATGCATAAAACTGGGTAGTAGAGAAAGTATGATCAAGTGTTACTTGCCTGCAATGTTGATGAAGATGATACGCACTCAAAACTCTTGATAGATCTACTCGTCACACTCCGGTCAATCTATCGTAATCAAGCAATAGTAACCACACATAAGCAATCACTCAAAAGATCGGAAAGAACGAAGAAAACGATTCGGAAAACATCAAAACCAAGAAAATAACTCTTGCAACATAAAACAATTTCTAACAGTACCAAAATTATGTGAATTTGGCCTTATCAGAAAGTTTAGGTCAAGAGCTTCGATTAACAAAAAGAATCAACTAAATCGGAGTTACGTAACTCAAGTTACGATCAAACGAAGTTTGAATACAAATCTGATCTAATTCAAATTTTAAATTATCAGAAACATGTTTGAGTTGTATTCTTTGGATAGAGGGATCGTGAACGAAGAAGTGGGCGTTGGTTTCGTTGGATTCCGACTTCACGAGTAAAAAGTTATGAGCGTTTGAAGATTAAGGACTAAAAAATAACACTACGAATAGGTCCCCGACGGAAATTAAAAATAAAAGAAAAATCTATCGAGCTTAACGCCGCTAAACAAAACCGGAAGGAAAAACCGGCGAGAAAATCGATCTAGGGTTTCGGAAAGAAAACCGAAACGAAAAACCGATCTAGAAAACTGAACGGAAACCGAACGACGATTCTAAAAACCGAACCGAGGAAAAGAAAAGGTGACGCGGTGCGGGGCTAGTACCTTGAAGAGGCGAGGGGCTCGGGCGGCGGCGGCGGCACTTGGCGACGGTGGTGCTAAGCGGCGGCGGCGGCGCGGGTGTAGGGCGGTGGCGGCGCGGGTGTGGGGCTGCTTCTGCTGCGGAGAGGAGAGGAGAGGAGAGGTGTTGGTTTGATGTGTTGAAGGGGGGGGGGTACTTGGGTATTTATATTGGGGAGGGGAGGGGTTTTGCTTGGAGTAGGGGACAAGAATTAGAGTAGGATTAGGAATCCTAGGAATAAATAACGGAATAACGAAACGGGATCAAATCCTACTAGGATTTGCAAAAGAATAGGAAACCTTGGCTCCCTGGCTCCCGAGGTGCGTGCGCGCGTTGGCCTTGGCCTCTGGCGGCCGGTTACGGGCTTGGGCCTTTGGCCCAAGGCGCTGCAGATTTTTTTAAACAAACAGAGAGGAAAACAAAATGATAAAACAAAATAAAATGAAAATATTATATAGGCATATAATATATCAAAATTTTTAGAAAAAGATTTCCTACATGATGAACATTATTCTAGCATTAAAGAAAATACACACAAATTTAAATAAAGCAAAGAGTGCTTCTGGTCCAATAAAATTCAACAAAAAATCATTTTTAAAATACCAAAATGACTTCAAATTAATTTCTCTCCAATTTTCTGATGTAGGGAATCATGTTACCCTATTTTCCATATATTTTATTTTTGGAGAAAAATAATTTGAATAAAACTCAAATAACTCCAAATTGGAAATAAATTCAAAAGAACTTTGGATTTAATTCTTTTAAAACTCCCAACTCATATTTCATTTAATTTGAAGAAGTCATTTTATCTTCTCTCGTGAAAATCATTGAGTTGCATAAAGTTTCAGAATTGGAAATATTTTCCAAATGAAATTCAAATATTTTCAACACCCCTTGTCATTTAAATAAATGGAAGAAGTCATGTCATCTTCTCTCCGTGGTTTTGTGATGAAAAGAATTTGAATTCGAAGATCATAAAAGCAAAATGAAAGTTTGGGAAAGTCCTTTTATTCCCTCTCATTTAACTTTCAAAAGTTTCAATTCACCCACTTCACTCAAACAATCAAACAACAATCAAAACTATCTATTTGTTTATAACATTCCAAAATTTAGAATTTTGGGATGTTACAAACCTACCACCCTTAAAATGAATCTCGTCCTCGAGATTCGGAGAGGCTAGCAAGAAATAGGTTAGGGTTTGGGGTCTTCTCAAAAATCCATCGATCATCTCCGGGGTCTCGGGTGCTACCACCCTTAGAAGCATGGTTACGGTTCCATCAAAACTCATATACTCCATCCTTATTATCGACAAAGGTCGGTCTTCTCAAATCGTAAGGATAATTCCTTCTCTGGGCTCTTTCGTAGTGGCATAACCTTTTCCTCAATTCCTCGTGTCCATTCATCTTGATAAGGTTATCCCAAACCGGGTCTTCATAGTCGACGGTCCGACGCCAATTCTAAACAACTATCGATATCTCATGGTGGTTTACAATTTATGGTTTCTCCTGCAGAAAATGGGTCTGGTTGAACCTCACCGTATGACCTACGGTTGGCAACAAATGCCGTGTACAAGGGGAAAAGAAATACCTATACCGTTCTAAGGTTTAAACAAGGTTTAATATCGTCGTCTTGCAACTATAGGTAAGTCACTCAGATTTACCATCCCACATAGCAAAGCGAATAATAAGAGTAAGTTGGTACGGTGATCAATCCATCCCGCACCCAAATCATTACCTTATACATGTTTAGTGAATCTCGCATTCTAACACTCGGTCATCCTCGCAAGCATTGCAGAATTTCTCTTGTCGACGAACCAAGTTCGGATAAATCCATTGATTCTGCAAGCCAAACAAACATCTATCGTTCCATAACAACTCTCAGGTTTTGCGTAAACTCCTATAGAATCGTCGGTTGATAAAATCGCAACTTCTGCCAGGGTTTTTCCTTCAGCAAGAGTGTGCTTGCTTCTTGGCAGGTCCTGGGGCCTGTGGGTTATGGCCCATCTCATCACTTGCAATCCTTGAACACATCCTCGGGGCAACTGATCATTATCCCAACATCCAACGTCCTGGCATACTTCAAATCCATCCAATTGTACTGTCTATTTTCCTTATATTGGCACCAAACTAAGACGTGCTTACTCAGGCTCATCATGGAATTTCCATTGATCCATATTTCCAACATCATACCTCATTTACGTCCAATAGTAATTTATCTCTTCATCCTCGTGGGATGTCCCACATACCGAGATAAAAACTTATACTATGAAATCCATACACCACTTCGTGGAACATCATTATCCTTTCCAGGGTCAAGCGTCCTTACATGGGAATATTGGCCATCTCTGCATGGCACTTCTTCAACTGGAAAACGTGAAACACATCCTGAACTCCTGACAGTCCTTCGGGTGACTCCAACTTGTTAGCTAATACGTTCCAAACTCGGTATGGTCCTACAAATCTCGGGGCTAACTTTCCCTTAATTCCAAATCATTTAATTCCTCACAGAGGTGGCACACAAGGATATGCTCTGTCTCCGATTTCATAGATTACCTCCTTGCGTTATTGAGTATGCATAACTATTCTGCATGTACTGAGCTACCTTCAGTCTATCTCGAATCAACTTAACATTCTCTTCTGACATCCTTGACCACATCTGGTCCAAACAACTGACAGTCTCCAACTTCATCCCATACTCTCTTGGGGTGTCAAACATATCGAGACAAAACTCATATTCATTTTGTCTGAAATCCATTCAGTGGGTATCCTTATCTTTTCCAGGGGTCAATGGTTCTTACAGGGTACTACCACCCTTAAAATGTTCCAATATTCCATATACCATATTTCTCATATCCTCGAAATTGGTCAACATCTTTCCTCATAGGTTAACTCATAAAATCCAAAGCAGTACCAACACTGCTAACTTTATTGATTCTTAATTTATTACAATCATCTCGCTTTTCCATTACATGTCTCAACTTAACACCTCAATATAAAAGAAAAAGCTCTCACTTCTACTACTCCATTTCTTTTGTTACAACTTCAATCAGATATCATCAGTCTCCTTCTCCTTCGGACAATCTACGCAAAGTGCCCTGCTACATTACAACGGAAACATATTACTTCCGACGGGTTTCGAGGTTTCCTCATGATCACATAGCCTCTTTGGGTCCTCGGCTTCCATTTTGGGCAAGTGTTGATGTAGTGCCCTCGACTCCTTGCATTTGTAACAGGTGACATGACTCAGATCCTTCCCGAATCCAATCTATTCCTCTTCCGGACCTTTCTGCTCCAATCAGGGCTTCTATTTCCTGTGGGTCATACTCTACTTCCTCTGTCGGGAATTCTACTAGATCTCCATTCGACAATCTTGGGAGATGTGTCCCTCTTCTCCACATGAATAGCATGACTTGGTGTGGGCTTTAATTTTGTTTCCTTTGTGTGTGTCCTCAACATCTTCCTTCGTCACAGGTTCTTCTAACATCTCCATGAGGGCTCCTTTCATTTCTTCTTTCTTCTGCTGGATGGTTCTCTGTACCATAGTGTAAATGTGACACTGCGCAAGGTAGTGGGTAGTTCCTTCACACAACAAACAAGTAATCTGTCTAGTTGGGCATTCTTCAGCTGGGTGACTTCCTTCACAATTTGGGCATCCATCCTTGTGTTCGTTATGGGTGTGTCCCATTTCTCCACAGAGCTTGCATGCACAAGGTTTCTTCACATCATTTCCATAAGGCCTCAACTTCTGGGACACAAGACGAGATCTTTGCAGAGTCAACTTAATTTCTTTCCAAGTGGTTACTCCTTGCCATCCATTGATGGTTTGGTACATCCTCCACCAAGTAGCAGCACCTCTTTCAAAACACTTAAGAGCATGCTGAGCCATATCCTTACTGGGTATAGGGTTATTCTCCATGTGATCCTCCATGTTCTGAATCCATCGGTCTGTCTCCAATTGACTCATCGATCCAGATAACATGAGCTCATCTCCATTCATCCTCTATTGGGTACAAGGGTTTGGGGTGTATAAGAGAGATAGACAGGGAGGGATACACACAATGCAAACAATTGTTTTGAAAAGACAGATTTTATTGTGGCTGTCGGAAAAACATCAAACAAATGACAGCTCACAATCGTTGCATCTAACGTAAGGGTATAACAGGGGTTTGGTCTTCTAAAGGTCAATATCGTCAAACTCTTCAAGTCTTGGTCATGTCTCTGATGGCTCCTTCTGATCATGCTTGTCCTTCTCAAGTTCTTTTGCCAAATCCTCTCTGTTGACGCGAAGTCTCTCGCGACGTCCCTTAATATTTCTGGAGTTGTGTTCCAAACTTCTGGTTTAAACTTTCTTGACATGGACCATGATCCTACTGTCCTTCAGTTCCTGACAAAACTTTGATGTCTCAAGGTTTTGCTCCTCAGCTTGTCTACTTTCAGCTTCGGGATCCTGAGTTCTTCATGAAATACTTCCTTGTCAAAATTTAGCTTCTTGTGGGTCCATTTTAACTTTCTGATGTAACACCTGCATCCAATACACCTTGATCTTGGGTATTGATAACTTCCATGGTCCGTCAAATTCCATAAGCGTAACCTTCCTAGGTCATAAGATCTGGGAATTCTTCGAGCCTTCAAAATCTCATAGTCTTTGAGTCTTCAACAGCTTGTAGTTTCCATTTATACGGTAAAATCCTCTTCATTCCAAATGGTCTTAGTTGTCCGATATCTTGTCTCCTTGGAGTGGTCTCATCAGTCAAATCTTCAAGTGGTCAAAAGGGAAAAGGGGTATGGTCTCGCTAAAAGGGAAATGTTTGAATAAGCTCAGAAGAGAAAAGATATAAAAGATCTTTTTGAAAAAGAAGTTGTAGAGAAAAATCTTTCCTAAGGGCTTGCCGCTTCTAGGGTCACGCCCCTACAGTCAACATGTGCTCGATACCATCTTGTAGCGAATTCGACCGAATGGATCAAGTCTCTGTGCTTTCGTGTCATCCCTGGATCGGTATGCTGACACACACAGTACTCGAAGGATTTATAACAGAGGTAAATCACATGTATAAAAAAACATAAATAATATTACCTCAATCCAAAACATAGCGGAAGCAACAAGGTTAAGGATTCCCATCAACACCAATGGCAAAGTTGAGTATAGGAAATCGTAACCCTAACGTATCACTTACTCGTCGTCTGAGAAGTCTGCAACATGAAAAGTTGCAGCCCGAAAACGGGTCAGCACATGGAATATGTGGCAAGGTAACACATAGAGAGTAATGAAAGAATAGGCTATACTACATGCATATATGGCTGGTGGAAAGCTCTATGGTTACAATTTTTGCGAAAAGCCAATTTTTCCCTACTGCAAAGGAATAAATTTATTTAACTATCATGGTGGTTGTTGAACATTGAGAATGGTTGACAAGATCCTCAATCCCAATTAAAAGTACTCATTAAACCCAAACAAATTATATTAAGTAACGTGATGAGATCAACAGGATATCCGGTACTAGATACTCAAAATTGTCCATAACCGGGACACGGCTAATCATGATTAGTTTATACACTCTGCAGAGGTTTAGCACTTTTCCCCACAAGACTCGATCGCCTCCGTTTGGTTTCTCGTGACTACATGGTGTTTGAGAGACGGATGACCGAGACATAGTCTTCGTAAGCGCTTAGCACCTTACGATGGGTGGACCGCACACCTACATCCCCTACATCTGCTAGTCCACCACTATAAGAGTTCGCACGACTTAGTCAACTATGCCAGAGCCCATAATGGCTTGTGGCTGCACACGGAAGTTTCTAGTTTGAATAATCTTATGATCCCTTTGAGCCTCGATGGCGGTCCCAAAAAAACAGGCAAGTCCTGGAAACCCAGGTGCCTAGACAGGCAAGTCCTGGAGTAACCAAGTGCCTCAATCCACCCAGATGTGTGTTTAAGTTGCCACCTTAGATAAACCATTAATTATCAATCTCACATCTGTCATGGATATTCACTCAAACCCAATCCACGTCTACGAGCATAGCATGGCATAATAAGCAAACGTAGAAGTAACTCCCAAGGGTTTGATAATAAAATAGGTAATAGGTACTACCTCATCTACTTCCCATAACCCTCAATTTAATTAGATCCTATTCATGCAAGTGTTTGAGGAATAGATCTAATGCATAAAACTGGGTAGTAGAGAAAGTATGATCAAGTGTTACTTGCCTGCAATGTTGCTGAAGATGATACACACTCAAAACTCTTGATAGATCTACTCGTCACACTCCGGTCAATCTATCGTAATCAAGCAATAGTAACCACACATAAGCAATCACTCAAAAGATCGGAAAGAACGAAGAAAACGATTCGGAAAACATCAAAACCAAGCAAATAACTCTTGCAACATAAAAAAAATTCTAACAGTACCAAAATTATGTGAATTTGGCCTTATCAGAAAGTTTAGGTCAAGAGCTTCGATTTGCAAAAAGAATCAACTAAATCGGAGTTATGAAACTCAAGTTACGATCAAACGAAGTTTGAATACAAATCTGATCTAATTCAAATTTTAAATTATCAAAAACATGTTTGAGTTGTATTACTGGATAGAGGGATCAGAACGAAGAAGTGGGCGTTGGTTTCATGGATTCCGACTTACGAGTAAAAAGTTATGAGCGTTTGAACATTAGGGACTAAAAAATAACACTACGAATAGGTCCCCGACGGAAATTAAAAATAAAAAGAAAATCTATCGCTTAACGCCGCTAAACAAAACCGAAGGAAAACCGGCGAGAAAACCGATCTAGGGTTTCGGAAAGAAAACCAAACGAAAACCGATCTAGAAACTGAACGGAAACCGGAACGATTCTGAAAAACCGAACCGAGGAAAAGAAAAGGTGACGCCAGCTGGGCTAGTACCTCAAGAGGCGAGGGCTCGGCGGCGGGCGGCGTTGGGCGGCGCGACGGCACTTGGCGGCGGGCGGTGGCAAGCGGCGCGGCGGCGCTGGTGTAGGGCGGCGGCGGCGCTGGTGGGCTGCCATGAGAGAGGAGAGGAGAGGAGAGGTGTTGGTTTGATGTGTTGGAGGGGGTGCTTGGGTATTTATATTGGGGAGGGAGGGTTTTGCTTGGAGTAGGGGACAAGAATGAGAGTAGGATTAGGAATCCTAGGAATAAAAACGGAATAACGACACGGGATCAAATCCTACTAGGATTTGTAAAAGAATAGGAAACCTTGGCTCCTGTCTCCCTAGGTGCGTGCTGCTGGCCTTGGCCTCCCGGCCGTCGGCTGGTTACGACTTGGGCCTTTGGCCCAAGGCTGCAGATTTCTTTTAAACAAACAAAGAGGAAAACAAAATGATAAAACAAAATAAAATGAAAATATTATATAGGCATATAATATATCAAAATTTTCAGAAAAAGATTTCCTACATGATGAACATTATTCTAGCATTAAAGAAAATACACACAAATTTAAATAAAGCAAAGAGTGCTTCCGTCCAATAAAATTCAACAAAATCATTTTATAAATACCAAAATGACTTCAAATTAATTTCTCTCCAATTTTCTGATGTAGGGAATCATGTTACCCTATTTTCCATATATTTTATTTTTGGAGAAAAATAATTTGAATAAAACTCAAATAACTCCAAATTGGAAATAAATTCAAAAGAACTTTGGATTTAATTCTTTTAAAACTCCCAACTCATATTTCATTTAATTTGAAGAAGTCATTTTATCTTCTCTCGTGAAAATCATTGAGTTGCATAAAGTTTCAGAATTGGAAATATTTTCCAAATGAAATTCAAATATTTTCAACACCCCTTGTCATTTAAATAAATGGAAGAAGTCATGTCATCTTCTCTCCAGGGTTTTGTGATGAAAAGAATTTGAATTCTCGAAGATCATAAAAGCAAAATGAAAGTTTGGGAAAGTCCTTTTATTCCCTCTCATTTAACTTTCAAAAAGTTTCGAATTCACCCACTTCACTCAAACAATCAAACAACAATCAAAACTATCTATTTTTTTATAACATTCCAAAATTTAGAATTTTGGGATGTTACAGATTGCCACAAGGCCTGGCCGATGCCTTTCATCACCTGCCGGACTCGTTCGTGCAGCTGATGCAGTTCGGGAAGAAGATCGCCCGAAGAACTGGGCATCTCCTCCTCAGGACGACATGTGAGCAAACCTACATACATGTTTATGTTAGTCGCCTTCCTCGCCGAACTCTTTCACAGTTCGCTCAAGCACTTACTGAAAATGCCGCGACGGCGCCGATTCTCCTTTACGGAGTCAGACAACTGGGCACGAACATCTTTTAGTTCCTCACCCAGCTTGGTGTTGGCATCCTGGAGGTTATTTTTCTCCTGCCGCACCCTCGTAAGCACGCTCTCGCCGGCATTTAGCTGATGCAAGAGTTGTTGCTTGTCCGGATCCAGTCCGCCGCCATCTCCAATGTTTTTGTCAGATTTATACGCCCGCCGCACTTCATAAACCATTTATCTTTTAAAGTGTATATTACCAGTGGGGGTCTCTGCAGCTCCCCCTGTAGCGGCTAGTGCGGCCTCAAGTTGGGCCTTGCAATCTTCAAGCTCCAGGGACAATCGGGTATTCTTCTCTGTAAGATCCTGCATAAAAAATGATCCTTAAATCAGTTATTCTAACTATTTTAAGTCTCGGGGGCTACTGGCATATATAATTGTCAAATTTCCTTACCCGTATGTCCTTTACATACTGCTCCGTGGCTCTGGCTAGACCATCTTGAGCGGCACGAAGGTGCGCATCTCCCGAATCGAAGGCATTCAAGGCCTCCTGAGAGAAACATGCGTCACGAAGAACTGTCCCGCGGCGCCTGTGATTCAAGGCGCTCTCCACCCTGGAGTTGGTGGCGGACAACCTGTCGGCATCCTCTGTCGGAGGAGCATCCGATGCACGTCTCGTGCTCGCCTCAGCCTCCGGACCCGGCTTTGAAGCCTGGCCGGTGAAGGTTCGATTGGCAACCTCTTCGGACTCAGTCCGTGGCGCTCTTTTCTGAAAAGAGCACCAGCGTCGACGCCTTCCAGAATCAATCCTGGGAGTATGGTGGCACGCCATACCATTGCGGCGGAGTTTCGATCCGGACCGCACTTCTTTTAGCCTCAAGGGTCCGCATCGCCCTTTGTTGGCCAGCCGTCATGGCTCGGCTTCCTCGCCTCGAAGGTACCCCTGCGAAGCACCATTGGTATACGGTGATCAAAAATAAGCATGGATGGGTCATTATCGTGGTTTTGGGATCTCGGTCTCGATTACACTGTGAGGCTGGAAGTATTCCGGGGTAATCAGCCGTAATGGCAACCAAAGCATTGTCGATGCTAAGTTGGTGGAATACCCCGTCGATCAACTCCACCTTTATATCCAGATCCTCTTCGAAGGTCGGATCTAGGGACCGTTCCGGATCCTCGGGTTGTGGGGGCGGGCTGTGTATCTTCTCCACAGTCCGGCGCAGTTCCTGCGCAGAAACCACAAAATAAGATATTTAACCATGGGAACATGGATCGGACATGTCACAAAGATGTTTGCTTACCCAGCTTCGAGGATTATTCGAAGAAAACTCCTTCAGTGGATTGACACGGAGGAAATCCTCCTCCTCCCCTTTATACATGGCGTATAAGATCTTCACCAGTTCGGTGACCGATCATGGACCTTTGCGGCCATGGCGGGTGGCATCGTCCTCCCCGTTGAAGTCCCACATGGGGTGGCCCCTGTATTGGAGCGGCTGCACTCCCCTCATAATGCAGATTGCGATGACTCCTATCATGGTCAATCCGGCGTGAGCCAGTAACCTTATTCGGCTCATCAAATAAAGGGCATCCCGGTCATCTTCTCTCCGGGGGCTCTGAGGGCGCCAGCTTAGGCGCTTCTTTAGAGGAGCATTGCTGAACTCCAGAAGGCCGATCCGAACAGGATCCGACAACGGGACGTCCTCCATGTATAACTATTCCGAAGGCCAGTCTTCGGATGCCTTCTTTGGGGTTCCAGATAGGTATCCGGTCCCGGCGATGCGCCATAGCTCGGCTCCGCCCACTTGATATATTGACCCCTCATGAGAACGGGGTACTAAGCAGAATATTCTCTTCCACAGCCCGAAATGAGCCTCGATGCCCAAGATTAGTTCGCAAAGGGCCACGAAGCCCGCGATGTGAAAGATGGAGGCAGGAGTAAGATGGTGCAACTGGAGGCCGTAGAACTCCAGGAGCCCCCGAAGAAACGGATGGATTGGAAATCCGAGCCCTCTTACTAGATAAGAGATGAAGCATACCCGCTCTCCTTTAGAGGGATCGGGGACGCCCTCCTCTTTCTTTCCGCCCTTGTAGGTGGCAATTCCGGCTCGAACCGGGACCATGAAGGCCGGGGGAAGAAATCCCTTGGCTTGGAGTATAACTAGCTCGCTATGCGGGACTGAGCATCTCTCCCAATTTCCTGGCTGAGGGCTGGGAGCGCGAGAGGAGGAGCCATGGCGATCGTCCATGATGGAATGGGCTTTGGTCGAGGCGCTCCGATGAAAGCTCGCAAGGAGGGATGGTGTGACTCAGATCTAGATACTTGCCCTTTTATAGACGGCTCATTTATGCGGCTAGGGGGTAATTGTAAAATACCTGGCTTTTCGCATTCATTCAAACACGTGGAAGATGGCCATTATTGGGCGTAGAAGCCGAGGAGCGCAGCATTTATCGTAAGCGGACACTATTCGACAAGTATATGGAATTTGGAGAAGAACCCGCCTCGCAATGCCGAAGACAATCAATGCGCCGGACTCATCGTCATTGAAGCCTGGTTCAGGGGCTACTGAGGGAGTCCCGGATTAGGGCGTGTCCGGATAGCTGAACTCTTACCGTTGGCCGGACTCCTGGACTATGAAGATACAAGATTGAAGACTTCGTCCCGTGTCCGGATGAGACTTTCCTTGGCGTGGAAGGCAAGCTTGGCGATACGGACATGTATATCTCCTACCATTGTAACCGACTCTGTGTAACCCTAACCTATCCGGTGTCTATATAAACCGGAGGGTTTTAGTCCATAGGACGTAACAACAATCATACCATAGGCTAGCTTCTAGGGTTTAGCCTCCTTGATCTCGTGGTAGATCTACTCTTGTACTACCCATATCATCAATATTAATCAAGCAGGAGTAGGGTATTACCTCCATCGAGAGGGCCCGAACCTGGGTAAAAACATCGTGCCCCTTGTCTCCTGTTACCATCCGCCTAGACGCACAGTTCGGGACCCCCTACCCGAGATCCGCCTGTTTTGACACCGACAGTCCTGTTCATCCAGAGGCAACGCCACCGCTCACTGTTCATCCAACCCCCCCCCCCCCCCCGCAACGCTCACTGTTCATCCAATCGATCGGCTTCCGTTTGCAGCAGAAAGCGGCGAATCGCTCCATCGGGTTCGATTAACGACCATCGATCGATCGCCGGGTTCGATAACACGTAACTGCAGCAGTAATCGCCGGGTTCGATTAGAGCCCAACACCTCGCCGGGTTCGATTAGAGACAACGCCGCACACACGCCAGACGTATGAGAGAAACGCGCATTTCTCGCCCCCGACCTCCCACCGTAACCGGCAACTCCCCGAAATTTTCCTCCCCCTCACTTCTACCACGGTTTTTTCCGTCATGGACGGCCCAAGGAATGTCATGCAGCTGCTTCTCCGGCCCGCCCAAGACGGAAAGCCCATTTTCTGTCATGATTTTTTGTCATATAAGTAGGAGCCCAAAGACATCGATGATTATACCGGTTTTGTCACAATTATCGTCATAGAAGTGTCATATGTATGACAGAAAAAAATTCGTTCGGCCCAAAATGTCACGGATGTGTCTTTTTTTGTAGTGTTGAGTGCCAAAACAAATATCAAGTGAATCAATATGATACCCCATTGTCACCACGAGTATTCATATCAAGACATACAACAAGTGCTCTCAAATCAATAAAAGTATTCAATCCGATAATAATGGAATCTCAAAGGGAAAACTCAATTCATCACAAAAGGATAGAGAGGGGAAAATAACATATGATTCAACTATATAAAGAAAGCCCACGATACATCAAGATCATGCCAAATCAAGAACGCGCGCGCGCGCGCGAGAGAGAGAGAGAGAGAGAGAGAGAGAGAGAGAGAGAGAGAGAGAGAGAGAGAGAGAGAGAGAGAGAGAGAGAGAGAGAGAGAGAGAGATCAAACACATAACTACTAGTACAAACCCTCAGCCCCGTGGATGGACTACTCCCTCCTCATCATGGTGGCCGCCGGGATGATGAAGATGGCCTCCGGTGATGATTTCCCCCTCCGGCAAGGTGCCGGAATGGGCTCCCGACTGATACGTCTCCAACGTATCTACTTTTCCAAACACTTTTGCCCTTGTTTTGGACTCTAACTTGCATGATTTGAATGAAACTAACCCGGACTGACATTGTTTTCAGCAGAACTACCATGATGTTGTTTTATGTGTAGAAAAGAAAAGTTCTAGGAATGTCCTGGAAATCCACGGAGGCACTTTTTGGAATTTATAAGAATTTTTGGCGAAACAATTAATGCCAGGGGCCCATAGCCTGTCCACGAGACAGGCCCCCTGCGACCTCCTATCTCGTGGGCCCCCTGGACCTCCACCGACCTCAACTCCAACTCCATATATTTCGTCTCGGGGAGAATCAGAGAGAAAGTTTCATCGCGTTTTACGACACGGAGCCGCCGCCAAGCCCTAATCTCTTTTGGGAGGGCTGATCTGGAGTCCGTTCGGGGCTCCGGAGAGGGGGATTCGTCGCCGTCGTCATCATCAACCATCCTCCATCACCAATTTCATGATGCTCACCGCCGTGCATGAGTAATTCCATCGTAGGCTTGCTGGACGATGATGGGTTGGATGAGATTTACCATGTAATCAAGTTAGTTTTGTTAGGGTTTGATCCCTAGTATCCACTATGTTCGAGATTGATGTTGCTATGACTTTGCTATGCTTAATGCTTGTCACTAGGGCCCGAGTGCCATGATTTCAGATCTGAACCTATTATGTTTTCATGAATATATGTGTGTTCTTGATCCTATCTTGCAAGTCTATAGTCACCTATTATGTGTTATGATCCGACAACCCCGAAGTGACAATAATCGGGACACTTCTCGGTGATGACCATAGTTTGAGGAGTTCATGTATTCACTATGTGTTAATGCTTTGGTCCGGTTCTCTATTAAAAGGAGGCCTTAATATCCCTTAGTTTCCGTAAGGACCTCGCTTCCACGGGAGGGTAGGACAAAAGATGTCATAGAAGTTCTTTCCCATAAGCATGTATGACTATTTACGGAATACATGCCTACATTACATTGATGAATTGGAGCTAGTTCTATATCACCCTATGTTATAACTATTGCATGAGGAATCGCATCCGACATAATTATCCATCACCGATCCATTGCCTACGAGCTTTTCATATACTGTTCTTCGCTTATTTACTTTTCCTTTGCTACTGTTACAACTACTACAAAAACCCAAAAACATTTATCTTTACTTTTGCTACCATTACTATTATTATCATACCACTTTTGCTCCTAAACACTTTGCTGCAGATACTAAGTTATCCAGGTGTGGTTGAATTGACAACTCAACTGCTAATACTCAAGAATATTCTTTGGCTCCCTTGTGTCGAATCAATAAATTTGGGTTGAATACTCTACCCTCGAAAGCTGTTGCGATCCCCTATACTTGTGGGTTATCACCGACTGGTTTTTCGTGGCTACAAAGGCTTGCAGTGGTGGAACTTCTGATCTAGGGTTATTTCTGGGGTTTATATATATCAAGTGAATCAATATGATACCCCATATATATAGGTAAAACTGTGTCTATCATAGTTTGCCACAGAACTATATAGGTAAAACCGTTAAATGTTAAATGTTATATATATATATATATATATATATATACATATAATACACCCCAGAAATAACCCAAAGATGGGCCACGAGTAGCCCACAAGGTGCCAGGACGAGCCAACCCCACCTGGCGCGCCCTGGTGCCTTGTGGGGCCCTCACGGCTCTTCTGGACCTCCCACAAAGCTTCTAGTGCCTCTTTTCTTCCAAAAAAACCGTTAAAAAGTTTCGCTGCATCTGGAGAACTTTGATTTCTGCACAAAAAACAACATCACGATAGTTCTGCTGAAAACAGCGTCAGTCCAGGTTAGTTCCATTCAAATCATACCAAAACCATATAATTTTTTGTAAACATGGCATGAATACTTGATAAATTATAGAAACATTGGAGACGTATCAACACCCCAAGCTTAATTTCTACTCGTCCGCGAGTAGGTGAATGATAAAAGAAATAATTTGTGAAGTGTGAATGCTAGCATAGTACAGAAGTTTGATCAATGATAATTGAAATCACTTTTGCTAGCATTATAACAACTCTTTCTCATAAAACTCATCATGATAAAGTAGCAAACAATTCATATGTTATGGTTCAAACAATGCCTTCTCTCAAAACTTAACAACCTATGTTCTTAGTCACCAAACAATTGCAATTCAACTTATTCTCAACAAAGTCTAAGTAAGAGCTCCACATACTCAATCATCATATAGTCTTCTATGATTGCTAGTACTCAAAGCATAGTTTTAGAACAAATGGCATCCATCAAACACAGAGAAAGATAGGGGCTTAATGTTTCGCCTCCCAACTCATTTATCATAAAGATAATTGTCAACAATAATAAATCATGATCAAATATATTTGACTAGCCATATGTGCCTAGATCTTTCCCCTCCACATGATGCTTGCCAACTAGAGAATAATTGAGGTTGAAATGAGAATGCATACTATTGACTCTTGCATAAAAGTAAGTATTGAAAAGTAAAAGATAGGCCCTTGGCAGAGGGAAGCAGAGGTTAACATGCGCTTTTTATTTTTGGATGCACAATCTCTTAATGAAAAGAAACATCACATTATATTGCCCCTTATGATAGCAACCTTTATTATGCAGTCCGTTGTTTTTTATTACTTTGCCATCACAAGTTTGTACAATGCTTATTTTCTCTTTCAATAAAAGATCAAACATATTTAGGAGCAATTTTCATTGCTTTATGCACCGATGACAACTTACTTGAAGGATATTATTCAATCCATAAGTAGGTATGGTGGACACTCATGGCAATAAACTAGGTTTAAGGGTTTTTGGATGCACAAGTAGTATCGCTACTTAGTACAAATTTTTGTCTAGCAAAAGATCCTGAGCAAACACAACATGTTGGAGGATCCATGACAATATAACTTCTATGCAAATATACACAACTATAACTCATTACGTTGTCTTCCTTTTGCAACTTCAACTAATTTTCTCAAGTTTGAAAATAACTAATGGGTATTCACAATCATAGAAGACGTCCAAGATAATATATTGTATGTGAAAGTTCTCTTTCTTATACTAACCCTTCATGAATTGCCTGTATGACCAATATTGTGATTGTCAAGCTTGAAGAGATTTCACTTTCTAAGCCCAATGTGAAGCTACTACTAGGCATCTTATGAACATATAATTTCAACTTCAAGATATTCAATTCATTCAACAATTTACTCATAGGATATATGTAACGCCCAGATAATCATGCTACAGTAATCTCACGTTGATGGTCCCACGTCACCTCTGTCACTGTAGTTAATCACGGGTTAATTCAAAACTGTTTTGAAATTCAAATTCAAATTTATGATAGCAATAAAAGTTTTCAAAAATTAAAACTAAAATGTTCGGGGGTTGCCAAATATTGCATCGGTAATTATGGTGAAGTAAGCACATTTTTATAAAAGGCCTAAATAATTTAGAATGATTTAAAACAGAAAGAAAACAGAACAAACAAAAAAAACAAAAGGAGGAGAAGCACCCCCCCTGCTGGACCGCGGCCCAGCTGGCCATCGGGCCAACCAGGCCGGCCCAGGTCGGCCCCCACTCCTCTCCCTTATCCACTCCTCCCCCCACTCCCCACCGACAGCCCCCACTCCCCCCCGAAATATCCCCCCTCTCCCCCGATCTGGATCGGGAGGAGACCACCGCCGAACCCCGTCGCCGCCCGAGCTTCGCCCCCCAGCTGCCTCCCCATCGTCAGCCAGATTGCCACCTCCTCGACCCCTTCCTCGTCGGACCTCCCCCAACGCCCGTCACGCCCGCTCGTGCCCTCTGACCCAGCCGTGAGCTCCCCCTTCCTTCCCCTTTCCCATGGTCACCAGCGCTCAAATCCACGCCGTCACGGTACCTCCCGGGTGGCCGTGCCCTCCCGCCCATCGTCGGCGTCGCCATTGCCGGCCTCGTTCACTTGCTCAGACGGCCCCGTGCTCCCCGCTCTTCGTCCACGCGCCCGGCCACCACTGCCCGCTCGCCCTCGGCCTCGTCTTGCCCGGCCCGCTCTCGGCATCGATGCGCCGTCGCTCAGTCCGCCCGGCGCCCGGCCTCCTGCGCCCATTCTGGCCGGTCGTTCCCCTCGCCGTGGCACGCCTTCCTCGCTGCTCCTCCTCCCACGAACCCCACTTTCGCCCGGCCTCGCCTCGTCCGCCCCGACACACCGTCACTGCCGCCCTCCTTTGCTTTCGCCCGTGTATGGGCAGCTCCTGCCCGGCCAGCGTCGCCCGGTGGCGCCTGCTGCTTCCCGTCGGCGTTTCCCCTCCGTGTGCTTGCGGCCTTGCCCAGTCCTCCTCGCCCGGCGATTTGGCGGCTTGTGATCAGGCGCCACCACTTCGCACCCACACACCTGGCCCGCAATGGCCTCTATGCCACTGACCACAGGGGCCCACGCCCCTTAACGTTTTATTAAAAAAAGAGAATTAAAAATAAAATTAATAAATAAAAATAAAAATGATTCAATAAAATTAATTATTAATTAATTAATTATCTAATGAATTAATTAAGTTAATTAATTTGGTTTAATTAATTTCATTAACTAGTTAGGTTAATTAAATAGTAATTAAATTAACTAATCTGTAATTAACCTAAATAGAGAATGACAGGTGGGTCCCACTAGACCCACACGTCAGGTTGACTAGGTCAATGGTCAACGTTGACTGCTGACATCACTCTGATGTCATGCCGACGTCATCATTTACTATTCTGGATAATGTTGGATTAAATAATTAATTAAATTCCAGAAATTAATAAAATCTTTAGAAAATCATATCTTTTAATCCGTAACTCGGATTAAAATATTTTCAACATGAAAGTTGCTCAAAATGACGAGACGAATCCGGATACGCAGTCCGTTCATCCGCCACACACCTCTAACCTATCGAACTCACAACTTTCCCCCTCCGGCTCCTCTGCCCGAAAACACGAAACACCGGGGATATTTTCCCAGATGTTTCCCCCCTTAACCGGTATCACCTCATACCGCGTTAGGGCACCCCTAGCACCGTTACTTGTCTTGTCATGCACCGTCATGCTTATGTTTGCATTATATTTATTGTTTCTTCCCCCTCTCCTCTGCGGTAGACTACGAGACCGACGATCTTTGCTTTGCCCGATTCGACTACGGAATTGTGACCCCTCTCTCTTGCCAGAGCAACCAGGCAAGCCCCCCTTGATCACCAGATATCGCCTATTCTACTCTATACTGCTTGCATTAGAGTAGTGTAGCATGTTAGTGCTCTCCGTTATACCTATCCTGATGCATAGCCTGTCCTTGTTACTACTGTTGTTACCTTTACCTGCAATCCTACCTGCTTAGTATAGGATGCTAGTATTCCATCTGTGGCCCTACATTCTTTTCCGTTTGCTGTGCTATACTATCGGGCCGTGATCACTCGGGAGGTGATCACGGGTATATACTTATACTTATACATGATACATGTGGTGACTAAAGTCGGGTCGGCTTGTGGAGCACCATGAGTGATTCACGGATTGGGGGCTGAAAGGACCTTTGTCCCGACGGCCCTCTGGATGGATCTTTGTATGAGCGACAGGCAGGTTGAGACCGCCTAGGAGACAGTGGGCCTGGCCTGTTCGGCGTTCATGGATACTTAACACGCTTAACGATATCTTGGTATTTGATCTGAGTCTGGCTACGGGCCTATACGCACTAACCAACTACGTGGGAAAGATATGGGCACTCGGCGTCGTGGTATCAGCCGAAGCACTTCGTGACGTCAGCGACTGAGCGACGCGCGCCGGATTGGACTGGAACGCCACTAGGCTAGGTCTGCTTCCGACCGCGTACGCAACATGCAGGTGTGCACAGGGAGATGGGCCCAGACCCCTATGCGCTTAGGTTTAGACCGGCGTGCTGACCTCTCTGTTGAGCCTAGGTGGGGCTGCGACGTGTTGATCTTCCGCGGCCGGGCATGACCCAGGAAAGTGTGTCCGGCCAAATGGGATCAAGCGTGTTGGGTTATGTGGTGCACCCCTGCAGGGAAGTTAATCTTTTCGAATTGCCGTGATCTTCGGTAACAGGATGACTTGGAGTTGTACCTTGACCTTATGACAACTATAACCGGATACTTAATAAAACACACCCTTCCAAGTGCCAGATACAACCGGTGGTCGCTCTCTCTCAGGGTTACGAGGAGAGGATCGCCGGGTAGGATTATTGCTATGTGATGTTACTTGGAGGACTTCAACCTACCCTCTTATACCTGTTGCAAGACGGAGGTGACCAGAAGCATAGTCTTCGATAAGACTAGCTATCCCCCCTCTTATTCTGGCATTCTGCAGTTTAGTCCACTTATATGGCCCTTTACACATATATCCATGCATATGTAGTGTAGCTCCTTGCTTGCGAGTACTTTGGATGAGTACTCACGGTTGCCTTGTTCCCCCTTTCTTTACACGGTTGCTGCGACCAGACGATGTAGCCCAGGAGCCAGACGCCACCGTCGATGATGACTACTACCCCGGAGGTGCCTACTACTACGTGCAGCCCGCGGACGACGACCTGGAGTAGTTTAGGAGGATCCTGCAGGAGGCCCTGCGCCTCTTCGATCTCAGATCCCGGTTGTGCTAGCCATCTTATGGCAAACTTGTTTAACTTATGTCCTGTACTCAGATATTGTTGCTTCCACGACTTCGTCTATGATCGAGCACTTGTATTCGAGCCCTCGAGGCCCCTGGCTTGTATTATGATGCTTGTATGACTTATTTATGTTTTAGAGTTGTGTTGTGATATCTTCCCGTGAGTCCCTGATCTTGATCGTACACGTTTGCGTGCATGATTAGTGTACGATTCAATCGGGGGCGTCACAATATAAGTGAAGCACAAGAGTAAATGACAAACTACTCCAAAAAGATATAAGTGAAGATCAAGCGAGTAGTTAAGTAAATGGGTAGATATTTCAGGACTCTCCCTCATTCAAAAACTTCCAGATCTAATTTTTTTATTAAAACAGCAAGCAAAACAAAATAAAATGGCATTCCAAGAATATCATATATATCATGTGAAGAAGCAAAACTTAGGTTCAACCGATACTAACCGATAATTGTTGATGAAGAAAGGTGGGATGCTCATCGGGCATCCCCAAGCTTAGATGCTTGAGATTTCTTGAAATATTATCTTGGGATGCCTTCGGCATCCCCAAGCTTGAGCTTTTTTCTCTCCTTAATTCCTTTTATATGACGGTTTCCCTAAATCTTAAAATTTTCATCCACACAAAACTCAACAAGAACTCGTGAGATAAGTTAATATAAACCAATGCAATAACCTTATCATTCTCTACTATAGAAAATAACTAAAATTATTATTTAACATTGCATACTAAATGCCTCTTCATATTTAATAATCCTATCCTCAATTAGAATCTTTAAACAAGCAAACATATGCAAACATAACAGCAATCTGTCTAAACAGGATAGTCTGCAAAGGATGAAGAAGTGTCCATACTTATTTAACTCAAAAGTTTCTGAAAATTACCACACTGTAGAAAATTTATTATAGCTCACCGTGTAAAAATTTCAATATTTTATCATGTTCTAACTATTCACAAATATTAAAAACATAACAACAACCTTTCTGTTTTCAAACAGCAACATATAGACTTGCAAAATAAGCATGGTAAAGGCTATACTTCACATTTTTATTGAAATAAAAGATGTAAACCATTATTATAAATAACAACAAGCAAATCCTAATAAAATAATATGACGCTCCAAGCAAAACACATATTATGTGACGAATAAAAATGTAGCTCCAAGTAAGGTTACCGATAATGTTGAAGACGGAAGAGGGGATGCCTTCCGGGGCATCCCCAAGCTTAGTTGCTTGGATCTTCCTTGAATATTAACTTCGGGGTGCCTTGGGAATCCCCTAGATTAGGGTCTTGTCACTCCTTATTCTCCTCATATTGATATCTCACCCAAAACTTGAAAACTTCAATCACACAAAACTTAACGGAACTTCATGAGATTGGTTAGCATGGTAAAGAGCAAATCATTCACTTTGGTACTGTCAAGACAAGATTCATAATTGCTTCCACACAATGCCTACTGTACCCTATCATTTCTACATTTTATATTTACCAATATAAGCCATAGAAACTAGAAAACAAGCAAACTATGCACTAAAAACAGAATTTGTCAAAAACAGAACAGTGTGTAATGACCTGAATTATTCTCATACTTATGTAACTCTACAAATTCTTAAAAATTAGGACGACGTTGGAAATTGGTTTATATATCACGTGTAAAAAATTCATATCAAATTCACGTTCTAGTGAATTTAAACAATTCTTCTACTGGGCGCAAAAGTTTATGTTTTTTCTCAGAATCAAGTCAACTATCATCCACACTATCCCAAAGGCTTTGCTTGGCACTTTATTGAAATAGCTAACATTATTACTCCAGTAGATTAATTATGTGAACACACAAAAATAGTAGGAGTAAATGTTGGGTTGTCTCCTAACAAGTGCCTTTCTTTAATGTCTTTTTAGCTAGGCATGATGATTTCAATGATGCTCACATAAAAGATACGAATTGAAATATAAAGAGGGCATCATGAAGCATATGACTATCACATTTAAGCCTAACCCACTTTCTATGCGTAGGGATTTTGTGAGAAAAATTTTATGGGAGCAAGAATCAACTAGCATAAGAAGGCAAAACAAGCATGACTTCAAAACTTTCAACACATAGAGAGTTACATGTCATCACCATAATCATCAAAGATAGCAACTTTGTTGTCATAATCAATTGAAACCTCTTTCAAAATAGTGGATTCATAACTGAATAAAGTCATGACCTCTCCAAATCCATTTTCATAATTATAACAATAAGATTCAACACCCTCCAAAATAGTGGGATCATTATCACATAAAGTTATAACTCTTCTAAACCCACTTTCATCAATATAATCATCATAAATAGGAGGCATGCTTTCATCATAATAAATTTTCTCATCAAAACTTGGGGGACTAAAAATATCATCTTCATCAAACACAACATCCCCAAGCTTATGGCTTTGCAAATCATTAGCATCATGGATATTCAAAGAACTCACACTAACAACATTGCAATCATGCTCATCATTCAAAGATTTTATGCCAAACATTTTATTGAATTCTTATTATATCAATTGAACACAATTTTCCTTCCCATTGTTTTCAAGAAAGACATAATAGAGACGAATAATATGAGGCAACCTCAATTCCATTTTTTGTAGTTTTATTTTTATAAAACCAAACTAGAGATAAAATAAGAAACTAAAAGATTCAGTTGTAAGATCTAAAGATATACCTTCAAGAACTCACCTCCCCGGCAACGGCTGCAGAAAGGAGCTTGTTGTCTACTACACAACTTATTCTTGTAGACTCGTATTGGGCCTCCAAGCGAGAGTTTTGTAGGATAGTAGCAAATTTCCCTCAAGTGGATGACCTAAGGTTTATCAATCTGTGGGAGGCGTAGGATGAAGATGGTCTCTCTCAAACAACCCTGCAACCAAATAATAAAAAGTCTATTGTGTCCCCCAACACACCAAATACAATGCTAAATTGTATAGGTGCACTAGTTCAGTGAAGAGATGGTGATACAAGTGTAGTAATGATAGCTGATATTGATTTTTGTATTAGGAACGATAAAAATCAGCAAGGTAAGAAGTAACAAAAGTGATCACAAATGGTATTGCAATGCTTGAAAATGAGACCTAGGGTCCGTACTTTCGCTAGTGCATTTTCTCAATAATGCTAATATAATTGGATCATATAACCATCCCTCAATGTGCGACGAATAAACATTCCAAAGTTCTTAACTAGCAGATAACATAAGACGAAATTGTTTGAGTCCGAAACCACCTCAAAGTTATCCTTTCCGGTCGATCTATCCAAGAGTTCATACTAAAATAACACCAAGTTATCCTTTCTGATCGATCTATCTAAGAGTTCGTACTAAAATAACACCATACGATACACATCAGCCAACTCTAGTGTCACCTAGGTACTCCAATTTCACCACGAGTATCCATGATTTGATTATACGATATGCATCAAACAATTTCAGATTCATAATACTCAATCCAACACAAAGAACCTCAAAGAGTGCCCCAAGATTTCTACCGGAGAACAAGGACAAAAACGTGCATCAACCCCTATGCATAGATTAGCCCAATGTCACCTCGGGAATCTGCAGTTGAGTGCCAAAACATATATCAAGTGAATCAATATGATACCCCGTTGTCACCATGGGTATTCATAGTAAGACATACGTCAAGTTCTCTCAAATCCATAAAAGTATTCAATCCGATAATAATGAAATCTCAAAGGGAAAACTCAATTCATCACAAAAAGATAGAGAGGGGAAAATAACATATGATCCAACTATATTAACAAAGCCCGGAATACATCAAGATCGTGCCAAATCAATAAAACGAGAGAGAGAGAGAGAGAGAGAGAGATAGAGATCAACACATAGATACTAGTACAAGCCCTCGGCCCCGAGGGTCGACTACTCCCTCCTCATCATGGTGGTCGCCAGTATGATGAAGATGGCCTCCGGCGATGATTTCCCCCTCCGACAGGGTGCTGGAACAGGCTCCCAATTGGTTTTTTGTGGCTATAGAGGCTTGCGGCGGCGGAACCTCTAATCTAGGGTTATTTCAGGGGGTTTCTATATATAGGATTTTCGGCGTTAGAATCACATGAAGATGGGCCACAAGTAGCCCACAAGGTACCAGCCCCACCTGGTGCGCCCTGGTGCCTGGTGGGGCCCTCGTGGCTCTTCTAGACCTCCCACGAAGCTTCTAGTGCCTCTTTTCTTCCGAAAAAAATCATTAAAAAGTTTCGCTACATTCAGAGAACTTTGATTTCTGCACAAAAAACAACACCACAAGAATTACTGAAAGCAAAGGTCACCGGGTTAGTTCCATTCAAATCATACTAAAGTCATATAAAATTGTTGTAAACATGGCATGAATACTTCAAAAATTATAGATACGTTGGAGATGTATAAGATGCCCAGGGGACAAGGAGCGGCCCACTTGGCCCACTACACTATTGGAATGGACATGCGAGGTGACGCATGACGCAGGTGATAGTGCGCCACTATTGGTCAACAGTGTTGGACTATTTAGGCACAGTAGAATGTAGCATGATGGATGAATAGTGCATGCTTTATCAGCAACAGTGTCCACGGTATGGCCGTCTTGTCTGCACCGGGTCAGATGTGACGCCGCGGTTGACTCCGGGCAGCCGGCTTGGAGCAGCCGGGCGGGGAGCCGACTGGAGCGACCGGATGGTGAACGGCCAGACCGAGGGGCGGTGGCCGCCCCGATGCTTCGAAATGTCGTCTTGTCTTCTTGAGCCTACCCTGGGGTCATCCCCTCGAGAGATGTACAAGCATGAATCTCATGTCGAATGCGAATGATTCTAGAAAACTCAAATGGTGAATCTTAGAGGTTCGTGATGCACAATAATATATTTGTAATTGTGCATGTAGCTTCATCGGTGAACATGATCACGTGAAGTGTGATCGTGTCATCGGGTGTTTTACTTCAAATGCAAAGTAGTGTTGCCGGTTCCCACATCATATGTTGGCATCCTACTTACTCTTACGTGATTCTTGTGAACTGTCTAATTACATATGTACATCGTGTTGATGGTTGTCACGTTGCAATTTTTACGGATGACGTTTACATATATCTTAACAAATTGGTAACAAGAAAAGAATCGAGGCTGGCGGTACTATATCACATCCATCCAAGAGTGAATTTTGCTTATCGACTCCCCTCGAACAAACGTGCCACTACCCCCATTTCTTCTCCCACCACCCTCTTCCACCGGCCAGTACCCTCGTCATCCTCCCGATGGCCGCCTCGCCGGATCCGTCTCGTACCTCAAATTCCGGAGGTTATTAATCGCCATTCCCGATGCAGATGCCGCCTTCATCTCCGCCATGGGAAATCAACATGGTAGGCACGATCGCGATGCAAAAGCATCTCGCGGCAGAGCGCAGATTGAGGCGCGACTCACCATCTCCGGCCTCCTAGCCCTGTACCGTGTGGATCTGAATTTCACTGACATGCGCAGCTTGCCATGGATTACTCCTTCCAGTCCCTCAGCACGGATGAGGAGGTGCGGATGGCGTATGTAGAGAATCAACATCGGCTACAAGAGATGTAGCGGGAGGTCGTTGCTTTCTTCGCTTCCATTCCTTCCAAGGACGACCAGGAGAAGTCGCGGCCTCCGGTTCCGGCTCCGCCACCACATCCTGCATCCCAAGATGCGATGTATGAGGAGGCGACGATGGAGCATCTGTTGGAGCACTCGGCCCTTGGGATGTTGCGGCAGTCGGTGTCCTTCCCTCCTACAACCCAGGACGTAGAGGGCTTTGGGTCTGCCTCCGTCAATGATGTTGTCATCGTGCTATCAGACGATGACAATTAGGCTGACCGGTGAGTACAAAGGCTCTACTGCTAGATTTGGTTGCACCGTCCTTCTAGTTTTACTATAATTGGAAGTATATATTTTGTGATTTGAACCATGGTGTTCAAATCTGGCATGTGTAACCAATGCAAACTAGGTAAATTGTAATGTATAATTAATTTTCATCAAGTTTTAGTTTAACTTATGTTAAGTTCTTATTGTACTGAGGCGCCACACCATGGTCGGATCAATGAGGTAAAATATCCTTTGAATGAATGTAAACAAAACATGTTAATCTTTGGATAGGTATAGTTAGTCAACAATGTTGTAAGATTCTTGGCCATTGGATTCACGATGTGCGGCCTCTGTGTCGCTGCCTACTTGTCTTATTTGAAGCACTATGAACCGCCAGATGGAGGATGGACGACTACTAATTTACATGCCTTATCCTCTGGCTTGTCACATAAGCTTCGGCCTCCTTGGGAAGGTACATAGAACAATTTCTGATGCCCTCCTACTACTCCGTTCTTATCCATAAGCACTGCCTCCGAGGATCGCCGTCTCTACGATGGAGGAGAGCCGGCCAACAAGAGGGGCTGCATCGAGCCAAAACCGCAAGAGCCTCCATCGAGCCTGGACTTCATCAGCAGCCTCCCCAACGAGATGTTGGTAACCATCTTATCCCTCCTCCCCATCAAATTTGGTGCGCGTACCACAGTCCTCTCCCGGCGGTGGTGCACCTTCTAGCACTCCACCCCCTTGGACCTTATCGACGATAATGAGCTCTGCCACGGGGGTCATACAATTGGACGCGTTGTCCCACATCCTCGCAACCATGATTGTGGTACCTGAACACTGTCAATTTTGTTGCATCAATTATACATCAATCTTCTTTGTTCAGGTACAACAATCTTCTTCTTCTATGAACTTGTAAATAAGCCACCAAGAAGTCATATATCAGCTTGATAGAATGACTTCTAAGTAATCTCTCATTTGAATGTCCAAAATGAAATTCAGCCTGTGCAAAGCTTTTTCCATTCAAATATCCATTCAAGTACAACAATCTTCTTCTTCTCCTTCTTATTATACATCACATTGTATCTAATTTTGTTGATCTATGTTCCGTTGTCATCCAGGAAATGATTCCCACAAGCATGACCCCGTCTCTGTGCACAGCGAAGATCTTGGCACTACAATCTATCGGCCCCAATCTGGATCAAGTTGTTAGATTCCTCAGATGCTTTGCATGCATGTAGAAGCTATACATCGAGGTGATTCTCCTTTCCTATTAATTGATAACCACAATGAAGTTCAATTTTTCTGTACTTTTACCTATGATTACAATGACAAATGTGCTATGATTTCTAAAGGAATTTTGGACCATTTCAATACATATATTTTTTGAGATGTTAATCATGAACAACTAAAGATCGCATGTCCCTCTATTAGTGTATTCTAGAAATCCAGCAAATCAAAGTGGCTCGTAGTGTTCAACACTGCACCTAGGCACTAATGTGTTGTCTTCGTTTGCAAATACAAGCAAGCCCGAAAGTGGAAAATGTGGCGCAATATAACAATCCCATCAAATGCCTTGATCTCCATCTGACAGAAATTACTTTGAACTAGCGGTGAGGAACCACACAAGAGATTAGATTCGCTAGGTTCTTTGTTCAGAAATCAAGTGTGCTGAAGGTAATGAGGTTTGCCCTATATTTAGTGTATAGAAATGAATGGTTTGTTGATTAGCAAAGGCGTCTTAAGTTGAATGGAAAAAGCTTTGCACAAGTTGAATTTCATTTTGGACATTCAAATGACAGATTATTTAGAAGTCATCCTATCAAGCTGATATATGACTTCTTGGTGGCTGATCCCTTCGCGGAAATAGTGCATGACGAATATTCAGAAGAACATGAATTTGATCTCTAATATTAGTTTGAACCTTGTAATCTTCGAGTTTGGGCCTTGTCATACTGGAATTTGAACCTTGTAATATTTTTGTGATACAATGTTTGAAATGACACTGTCTTCTTTTTTCTTTGAAACTTCCTACTGCAATTTATACAGAGTACTGCCCGAGTACGGATGCAAGCGGACGGCGTCCGCATGACATGGGAGATGACCAAAAAGGCAAAGTTGTTCATTTGTATGAAACGAACTTTCTTGTTGAACACCTTTTGGCTTGATGAAATTTTAGATTAACTCGTACATAATGGAATATATTTCTATGTGATCATATTTTTTTTCGTGCATGCTCTCATAGTTCACTACAATGAGAGCACCCACGGAGAAATAATCAATAGATTTTGATAAGAGCATTCAAACCCTAAACCCTAAAATTAGAATGTAATTTGTTATAAACTCAGTAATGTAATTTATAAGGTAATATGTTCTGAACACCAACACAACATTTTTAGTCGTTTTTCTGGCCTACCTAACATTTTCTCTGACATGAAACATTTTCTGTGAGACTACAAATCATCCCAGAAAATGGACATGCCTAGTGACACTCAAATGCGTCGCCAAATTTCAGGCCAGAACGTCGCCAAAGTTGCCGAGGTCGCTACCTTGGGAGGAAAACACGTCGTGATGGTGGACCATCACATAAATGATTTTGGGCGACGTTCCTATTTTGCCGCTAGGGTTTTTGTCACTAAATAAAGCAAATTTTGTAGTAAGGGATAGTGGAGGTCATGATGTTCACTTGCTCGCTTAGAGTAGCTGCAACCTCTTCCTTAGTGAGAGGAGGATCATCATCATCAGATGAGCTATCACGGTCATCAACGAGCAGCTTCGCTTTTTTCTTCATGGGAGGTTTATTTTTGAGGTGTCTAGAGCATTTGGATCATGCTTCCTCTTGAAGTGTCCTTCAAATTTTCCACCAGCCTTCTTCTTTTTGAGATCATCTTTGAGAAGGCCAATGTTTTCCTCTTCACGAGCAACCTTCTTTGCTGCTTTTTCAGCTTTCTTGATACCATCCCTTTACACTTTGCAAGATCACCAGGATAGGATTTGGGAGTCCAAATGGATGACTCATGAGGATTGGGTGGAGGAGGCGGTCTTTCTTCGGGACCCTTTTGCTTTATGAGCGAAATTGCACGGCAATCACTCCATGGAGGATGGAAAGCAAAGTTCTGGGCAAAACGAGGATGAACGAACTCATAGTTAAACTAGTTTTGCACCCATTAGCGCCGAGTCCATTGAATGTGCATGTCCTTAGAATGATTGCTCTCCCCTTCAACAGTGTTGTATCTATCATCAGGGATACAATGAGTTGTGTTTGTGTATGGTTGTCGGCCACCCTTGTTCTTTTTCTTCGGAGCATTTTCTTCTTGCTTGTTGTTATTTTGCTTGGTAGTTCTTTTTTTATTGCTGGTTGATGGGCTCAGGCCCATGGCATTCGGAGCCATGGATTCGTCTATTGTACCTAGAACTGCATCGTCATCTTTGTTATTTCTGCCCACTTATTGAGCAGAATCCTCAACAACCTGCAATTTCCTGGGAATAAAGAGAGATAAAGGGGGAAATGGGATAGGGTTACAAATGCACACAATGAAGATTTTGAAAGAAATCATTTTGTCAAAGAAGTAGATGCAGATTTGAGTAATGTTTCAGATGAAGAAAATGAGTAGAACGAACTAGTAGCTTTGAAAGAATACTAATACATCTCCAATGTATCTATAATTTTTTATTGTTTCATGCTATTATATTACCAATCTTGGATATTTTATATGAAATTTTATATCATTTTATGGGACTAATCTATTAACTCAGTTCCCAACGCCAGTTGCTATTTTTTGCTTGTTTTTGGCTTTTTAGAAAATCAATACCAAACAAAGTCCAAACACGATGAAACTTTACGGTGATTTTTATGGACCAGAAGGGACACTAAAACATTCAGGAGGAGGCCAGAAGATCTAAGGGAAAGCAACGAGCTCAGCCTGCGTGCCCTAGGGGGGCAAGCCTCTGAGCTCATGGGTCCCATGCAGCTCCATTTGACCTAATTCCACCTCTACAAATTCCCAAATATTCTCAAACCAACAGAGAGCCACCCAAAACACTATTTCCACCGCCACAAGCTTATGTTCTTCCGTGATCCCGTTTGGACGCCTTTTCTGGTACTCTGTTGGAGGGGGAATCAATCACAGAGGGCTTCTACATCATCCTTGCTACACCTCCAATGATGTGTGAGTAGTTTACCATAGACCTACAGGTCCATATCTAGTAGCTAGATGGCTTCTTCTTTCTCTCTAATGTTCAATATAAAGCTCTCCATGATCTCCATGGAGTTCTATGCGATGTAATCTTCGTTTGTGGTGTGTTTGTTGGGATCCGACGAATTGTGGCTTTACGATTAGATTATTCATAAAAGTAGTTGATTCTATTCTAAACTTTATTATGCATGATTGTTATAGCTTTGTATTTCTCTCTGATCACTATGTTTGCTTTGGCCAACTAGATTGATTTATCTTCAGTGGGATAGGTGCTTTGCAATGGGTACAATCTTGTCGTGTCCTCAATAGTGACAGAAGGGGTAGCGAGGCACGCATTTGTATTTTGGCCATTAAGGGTAAAATGATGGGATTTAATCATATTGCTTGGTTTTATTCTGTCTATATCATGTGATCTTGCTTAAAGTGTCACTCCATTTGTAATGAACTCAATACCATAAATGCATGCGGGATAGCGGTCGATTGGTGGAGTAATAGTAGTAGATGCAGGCACGAGTCGGTCTACTTGTCACGGACATGATGCCTATATACATGATCATTGCCATGAATAACATCATAACTATGCGCTTTTCTATCAATTGCACAACAGTAATTTGTCTACCCACCATATGCTATTTATTCGAAAGAGAAGCCTCTAGTGAAAACTACGGCACTCGGGTCTATCTTCATCATATTCCTAAAACCAAAAATACATTGCTGCAATTTATTTACTTTTATCTGTTTTTGCAATTTATCTATCTACCACTATCAGATTTGATCCTTGCAAGTAACGAATTCAAGCGGATTGACAACCCTCTTGCTCGCATTGGGTGCAAGTATTTGCTCTTGTGTGTGCAGTTAATGATCACTAGGATTTGCGTGGTTCTCCTTTTGGTTCGATAAACCTTGGTTATCACTGAGGGCAATACTTATCAGCTACTTATTATTTCATCCTTCCTCTTTGGGAAAAATCCCATTGCAGCTCACAAGTAGCATACACTAGTTAACTTGCTAAGAGATGAAAATTTTGTTGTCATGTAACCCTTCCTCTTTAGATACTCTCTCAGATATTTCTCCTAAGAGATGAAAATTCCATTACCCCGTTGATGACTTTGTAGTCCGAGAAAGAACTTGGGTTCACCCATCATAAACATTTGATGTTTCTCAAACATAATTCGCTCGAAATTCCATACTGCAAGCATTCTTAGTAAAACCAAAAATAATAACATCCACATATATTTGACACGGGAATAGATCACCATCAAATGCATGTGTGAAAAGAGTGGAATCAGTGGATCCTAGCTTGAACCCTTTGTCAAGCAGAAACTTTTTCAGTGTGTCATACTAGGCCCGAGGGGCTTGCTTTAGCCTGTAAAGAGCCTTTTTCAACCTAAAAACTTTGTTAGGAAACAGAGGGTTTTCAAAGCCAGGTGGCTGCTTAACATATACTTCCTCATCAATTTCACCATTTAGGAAAGCACTTTTCACATCCATTTGATATAGCAGAATATCATTGAAATTTGCATATGCAAGAAGAATGCGAATTTCCTCAACGCGAGCAACAGGAGCAAATGTTTCACCGAAATCTATATCTTCTACTTGTGTATACCATTGAGCAATAAGACATCCTTTGTTTCTCACCATAATGCCATTTTCATCTTGCTTGTTTCCAAAAATCCATTTGGTGCCACTGATATTCTGCTTCCTGGGGTTCGGTCGATCGATCAATTCCCATACATCATTCAATTCAAATTGCACCAACTCTTGTTGCATGGAATTCATCCAATCTAGATCATTCATGGCTTCTTAATACTTCCTAGGTTCTGTTAATGAAACAAAGGAGAAACTCCCATAGTAGTTAGCCAAATGAGTGTGAGAACGAGTTATGTGTCGGTAACCAGGATTCTTGAGATCTTCGAGAATTAACGCGCGATCAACTTGATTTGCTACTCGTGGGTGAGGATTTCCTTCTAGATGATCATTTTGGTTTTCCTGAATATCAACATCTGGATCGGCATTGCCATTGCCATTTTCATCAGGATATAGCTCAACATTTGCATTCGGATCGCCATTTGTGTTCGTAGTGGTATTTTCTTTAGTGGTAGCTTGATTAGTTCCTCTTCGAACAGAAGGGATATCTTCATCGGAAGACTCTAGAGCATTCCCTTCGACTGGCCTGACGTCTCCAATGGCCATTTGCCGAATAGCATCCGGAATTGATGATTCATCTATCACAGTTGGTAGGTGCTCCTTTTGAGTGATGTTAGATTCATTAAACCGCACATTTACCATTTCCATAACTTTTCTATGGTGAGATTTATCAACATGATAAGTATGCGAGTTCGAGTCATAATCAAAAGAAAACCTTCATGTGCCTTAGGTGCAAACATAGAGTTGTGATTCATATCATGAATATGGCATGGTGCACCAAAAGCACGTAAATAAGAAACATTCGGTTTCTTGCGAGGTATAAGCTCATATGAAGTTTTCTTAAGGAACTTGTGAAGTTAAACACGATTCACAACATGGAAAGCAGTGTTATTAGCATCAGCCCAGAAGCAAATGGGAGTTTTATACTCACTAAGCATAGTTCTCGCCATCTCGATGAGAGTTCTATTCTTTCGCTCAATGACTCCTTTATGCTAGGGAGTGTATGTGGCAGAGAACTAATGAGTGATAACATTTTCATCGAGAAAGTCCTCGATATGAGTATTTTTTAACTCGGTACCATTGTCACTTCTGGCGTGCTTAATTAATTCACACATCATATTCATTATGAGCCTTCTTGGCGAACCTTTTGAAGATGTCTTGGGTGCAAGTCTTATCTTCAAGAAAAAATACCCAAGTATAGCGAGAGAAATCATCAACGATAACCAAACCATAATGATTTCCACTAAAGCTAGCATAATTCTGAGGCCCGAATAAGTCCATATGAAGAATTTCTAGAGCTCTTGTTGTAGTCATGACAGTTTTTAACGAATGGTGCTTCTTGGATAATTTTCCAGCCTCACACGCACCACATAGACGATCTTTATCGAACTTCACATCAGGAATTCCATGAAGAAGATTTTTATTCACAAGAGTCTGCAAATTCCTCATACCTGCATGATCAAGTCTTCGGTTCCACAGCCATCCTTCGGTTGCTTTCGCAAGCAAACAAGTTTGGACTGAGGAGCCCTTAGAGAAATCCACAATATACAAATGACCTTTTCTATTTCCCTAAAAGACGAAGGAATTATTAGTGGCCATAAAGACAATGCATTTGGTGATAGGGAGTAGAACTAGAATGCCTAGATCACAAAGCTTGCCAACTGACATAAGATGGAATCCGAGTGACTGGACAAGTAAAACATCGTCAATGTTCCTGTCTTTGGATATTGCAATTTTACCTAACCCAATTACCCTTCCTTTGTTGTTGTCGCTAAAGATAGTGTACTTCTGACATGAAGCAGTTAAGTTGGGGTTGATAAAGAACGACTTGTCTCCAGTCATCACTAGTGCATCCACTATCCATAATCCATTCAGTGCACCCAGAGACATAGTCCTTTTCCTTCGAGGTCGTGGCCATGAAGCAGTAGGCAGGAGACTCGTTGTCGCTCGAACGATTCTCGTAGCCGTTCGACAGAGGGGTAGTGGCGCAGGCTATGCCGGCCATGCTAGAGTCCAAATCATCATCGGATTCAGGCACTTCTTCGGAGTCAGGTGACTCTTCTTCATCCGCAAAGTCCATCTCCTTGCTAATGTACACCTTGGCCTTGCGAGGGGTGTTCTCATGGTTGGACGAGGACTTGGACGGATTCCGTAAAGAAGATCTTGACGAAGACTTGGAGGACGAGTTGTCCTTCTTGAAAAACTTCTTCGTTTCTTCTCGTCCTGTGAGTCATAGTTCTTGTTGTTTCCTTTTCCATGGTTGTTGTTTATGGAGTCAAAGCTTCTATTGGCACGAACCTCAGCTTCCCAGAGAGGACAGTCCAAAATGAAGTGTTCTGGCTTTTTGCAATTGAAACTGGTGCAATCTCTAGTAGGCTTTGGCAAGAATTTGGAGCTGCCAGAATTGCTAGATCCTTTCCTCTGAAACTAATTTTCCTTTCAGAACGGAGGAATCTATTCATGATCAATGCGAGATCCTTTCTGGGTCATCTGAATCTTCTTCGGCATCATCTTATGAAGAAGATTCAGCCACAACTTTGAGAGTGTGACTCTTTCGGTGACTAGAGCCATAGAGATCTCTCTTTTCTTCTTCTTGTTCCTTGTGGGTGTTCAACCTTTCCATGATGTCAATAGAGTCAAGGCTTTTGGAATCAGCTCATTCACAGATCATTAGGACCAGAGCGTCAAAGGAACTGTCTAGGGATCAGAGCAACTTCTTCACAACCTCGTGAGCAGTGATGTCTTTGGCGCCGAGACCTTGCAGTTCATTCGCAATGTCACAAAGTCGATCGAAGGTTTGCTGGCAGCTTTCATTGCCAATTCTTTTGAACCAGTTGAACTTTGCATGAAGGGTATCAATGTGAGCTTCTTTCTGAGTAGAAACACCTTCATTGATCTTCTCGAGAATATCCCATAATTCCTTCGCAGTTTCACACTTGCGATAGAGAAGAAATTGAGCACGAGAGAGATGGCCACCAATTTCATCTTTGGCTTGATCATCCATCTGGCTAAGTTTCTTCTCGTGGTAAGTGGGAACCAGAGGCACTTCAAACACAAAACCATTCTGCACCACATTCCACATCTCATCATCTATAGCTTAGAGATGGATCTGCATCTTCTCCTTCCAGAAGGGGTAGTCCGCTCCATCAAATATGGGGATCTTGAGGTGTGACTTGTAGCTCACTGAAGACATACTTAAACTCCAAGGTTTTTAGACCAAAATGAGCAGAGTCAAGGAGTACCTTGCTCTGATGCCAATTGTAGGAATGAAGTATGTCTACCAGAGGGGGTGAATGGGAGTTCTAAATTTTCTTCAGAAACTTGAGAACTCTCGAAACCCAACAATGGAGAGAATGAAAATATACTATAGTGAGCAAAACCAAACTAACAAACATGAATCGAACTCATGCATCGAAGGGATCACATGATCAAAACATTAACATACAGAGCAAAGCGAATGCAAGCAGAGGAGAGTAGAGGTGACCAGTGATGCTCGAAGGTGACAAGATATTTGCTAGACCAGTTCACCCTTCTGCAAAAGGACTACGTCTGGTTGGATGGGTTGTGATTTAACATAGAAGATAAATATCTTTGCCCTATTCTCCTCGACAATTGGTTCGTCAACCAATGTCGATCACTCATGATAGATACTTGAGGTGATGTCTGAACCTTTACAGACTTATTCTTCGAGAACCGCAACCGCTCTTGGCCTCTGAATAAATTGACACCTAACCATCTAGAGAGTTCACAACTCTCAAGAGTAATAGGTTAAGCGTATTGGACTTAGATTCGAGTGATGCTAAACCACTATCTAATTTTTTGGCTCTGGGTTTTTTCTCTTGGTTGATTTTAAACTCAAATCACTCAGGGGAGAGGGTTGCTCAACAAACTTCTCAGAATCAAATGGAGCAGCCACCTAACAAAGCCAGTGTAGGGTGCCTATTTATAGCCGCATCCTTCCCTGATTAGAATGACCATTTTAGACACACCGTCCAGCCAATGGCCAACCGACACGTTCTCAATGGTCGGATTTTGGGAGCAACAGTAACATTACTTGAGGCACAAGTAATGCGAACTCCTCGGTCATAAACAAACCTCTCATAGCGAATAAGAACACGGTCTCTTGCTGACAAGTATTTTCTTAGAACACAAAGAGATTTCTCTCACAACTCACATAGGATTGGGTTTACCATCAAAGAATAAAAGTTTTGAACACTATACCCCTCTTAATAGTATGGTGCTACTATGACTCGATAAATAAAAAGGATAACAAAAAAATGCTACGTCTTCAACTTCTCCGCTGCAGTCAATTTCTTCGGACAGACATTGAACCAATTGCTTTGCGTCAACAATTTTTGGAGGTCACACTTGTCGTGGAATTAACATGTCAGATGTCCTAGCAGAAGGACTTAGTCGTGGAGCCATCGCAGCGAGGTTAGCTTAAAGGGGTTAAACCGGAAACAAAGGACACAGGAAGTTTATACTGGTTCGGCCCCTTGCGGTGAAGGTGAAAGCCTACGATCCAGTTGTTGTGGGATTGATTGATCTCAATGAGCAAGGAGTGAATCCGCTTTACCTATCTCTGGAGCTGTTGTTTCTTGTTCTTGAACCGCCGCCGGGTCGTCCCTTTATATACACAAGTTGACGCCCGGCCGGTTTACAGAGTCCCGAGGCCGCTCATATAAGTGTCCGGCTCGGTCTCTTCCTTTCCCTAACTTACAATACAAGTTATACATCTATGGCGGTTTACAACTATGGGCCCTAACCTGCCTTCGGGCTTCGGGCCTCTAAGCTTTAATAGTAGAGCGCCATACTCCTTGTCTTCATGGGCTTCAATATAGATGACCGTGAACCGGCCCCTCCTGGTTGGTTTACACTCAGTAGTTATGTCCCCAGCATTAGGCCCCTGATTGATTTGAACCCGTTCATGTCAATCTTCAATACTTAGAAAAATTCCCTGAACACCTTCTTATGATCCTCGTAAACCGCCATGATATCTTCTCCCTGTGAGCTTTGGTAAACTGCCATGACGTCATCTTCTGAAATTGCAGTAAATCGTCATGACGTCATCTCTGAAAAAAAGTTATAAAGATCCCCTTTATTAATTAACTTCTGAAGATCGAGGCAACAGTTGTGCCCCATTTTTTGCTTTGGGCTCCTCGATCCCCGTGCTTTCCTTCTTATCTGTTCGCCTTATAAATAGGCCCAGGGGTCCTTCTCTTTTCCCCTTCCGTGCTTCTTCTTCTTCCTCTCGACGCTCAAGCCCGATAGCTCCGTCGCCGCCATCGACCTTCAAGCGTTGCATCATCCCTGGCCGCTGCAGCAACCTGAACGTACCAGAGATCCGCGGCTCTTCTCTGCCACTTCTGTGAATTCGGTAAGCCTCCTTCCCTCAACCCTAGATCTGCATTAGGGTTTCGGCGCTCATCTGTGTTCATCAGTGTTCGTTTGTGCTCACCGTTTCACCCTTACTGTCTCATTGAATCTAGATCAGCTTTTAGTTTATTTCGCCTCCGCATAGTATCTTTAGGACCACGAACAAATCTCATCTGGATTCTTTCTGTTCTGTTGTCGCCATTTTAGGGCTTTAATATTTTTCCTTTTCCAAACCTATGCTAGATCCATAATGATAATCCTTAGCTTGTGAAACCTGTTTGTGTAGCACTTAGCAATTTTCAAATCTATTGTCCTTCATACCACTGTAGGCGGTTTAACCTGTAAAAAATGACAATCCGGCAGGTACCATTAGCCCTCACGTAAACCGCTGTTTTTTTCTTGAACATCCATATTCGGTTTAATGTACGCAGTTGCTTTAATTAATTTCTCCGGTTTGATACCAGTTTGTACATATCAGTCTTGAATCGTGAACCGACGCTTGCACTTCCTTTACAGTTTGTCATCAAAAATGGCCAAACAATTCTCTTCTTGCAATTGGGTTCCCTCCCGGATCACAGAAGAACAACTCACTGGATATGTTCTAACTGGCGCTTTAGCAAAGAAGGAAGTTATTCATTCGAGAGTCCCTGGTGCCGAAAACCCTCCTGAACCTCAAGATGGAGAAGTGGTTGTGTTTATGCAGCATCTGGACCGAGGGTTTAGCCCTCCCGGATCAAACAAATTCCGTGATGTACTTGCCAATTTCCAACTCCATCCTCAAGACATTGGACCGAACTCTGTGTCCAACATCTGCAATTTCCAAGTGTTCTGTGAAGTTTATCTAAAAGAAGAACCGACTATTGAACTCTTCAGAGATTTCTTCCACTTGAACAGCCGCACTGAATTTTCTGACGGCCCTAATACTGAACTTGGCGGACTGTCGATTCAGAAAAGGAAAGAAGTTGATTTTCCTCATGCCAAACATCACAGCCACCCCAAAGAATGGAATCAAACATGGTTCTACTGTCAGAACACCGCTCCTGCTGATGAAAATCCTCTGCCGGGTTATCGTGCTTATCGACTCAGGAATGGACATCCACTGCCTCAACGGCTTACTGCCAAGGAACGACAAACATATGTACCACAACTTGCTAAGCTCCAGGCTCTTCTGGCAAACGGCTTAACCGGCATTGACCTCGTTCGTTGCTGGGTTTCATGGGGTATCCTGCCCTTAAGCCGCCGCACCAGGTTGATGCATGAGTATACCGGGGACGTCAACGACCCTCAACGGCACACTGAAATACAGATGACGAATGATGAAGTCGCTGAGTCTGTCAAAAATATGCTAGATGAACTGATTGCTGAGTGTAGCAAGACTGGGCTGCGTCCCTTTTATGCCTCCAACAAACCGCCAGCGGTAAGAATTTATCCTTCTGCTTTTTAGTCCATCTCCACTTTAACATTTTTCTGATAATCCTTTATTTATTCTTACAGGCCAAAGATCCTTTCTGGAAGAGGAAAACTCAAGACAAACCGGCAAAGGCTCAAGACAAACCGGTGAGAGCTCCTCGTGCTAAGAGCAAGGCCACCAAGAGGCCAAAGAAAGAAGAAAACCGCCGAGTCCTCTGATCCGCCCGAAGATGTTGATGACTTGGAACAAGAGGTAGAACTTGACTCCCTCGGTTCATTTTTCATACATCTTATTGACAATGACAATTACCAGGATGATGCGGAAGCCAGCCGTGCTGACCACATAGAGGTAATCTCCCTTTCTTCCACTTCCGATCTTGTGCCAGTACGAAAACTCCGTCGCGCAGTCCAGAAAGTGAAATATTCACATCCTTTCACTCATTTGGATTCACAGCATCCTGAAGCTCGTCGCACAACCCGGCACAGTGGCCAGCAAGTCACTTCCTCCGGTTTACCAGACACCCCAATCCGGAAGCGCCGTGCAGAGGTCTCTTGTAATTCTAACAAGTCTTATCCCTTGGTGGGTTACTTCCGACACCCTCTTAATTCGTCTGACTCAAATTATCAGGTAACTTCCAGTTCATCCTCCGGCTATTCGTCAACCACACAGATGCCTCCCCTCAAGACCGTCCCTGGGTAATATAATAATAATTTTAGCTTTGCCTTCTTGCGCTGGTTTACCACATTAACCTCTGCTTGTCATTTTGCAGCGCCAAAGCCCGACTCAGCAAGAAAGCGAAAACAAATGCTCCCACTGATGAGATTGAACCGGATAGGACCTTAGAAGGTGCTGGCGGAGATGCTGATATTGCCATGGATGATCTTGTGCTACAAGGTCAGGACACTGATACTGATCCGTCAGAAGTTAACCCGGCGAGCCCTCATGTCATCCACCAAGCCCGACTGCCAATCCTCCAAGTCCAACTGCTGATCCGCCGAGCCCGACCAAAGCCTCAGATAAATCAGCGAGCCCAAACAAAGCAACTGATGATGTTGTGATTACCGGGTTTGGCCATACTTCTCCTGGCAATCCTGTCGCTTTGTCAAAACACACTGCCAAGGTGGAATCTGCTGCTGAAGAGAAAGGCAAATGGAAGACTGATCTGTCAAGTTATGCTCATCTCCCCGCTCAAGAACTTCACTCTGGATACCTAAACCGCCTATATACAAGTCGTGACTATGAGGCCGGTTTAGTCAACTTGATGAAGGAGCGCTATGAGGTAACTTCCAAACACCTTATAAATTTTCTTTGTACTGTATATCAACTCCAGTGTAGCCCCCAAGGGCCGGTTTATCTCTTCAAGATGAGTCGGGACTTTAGATTAAAAAAACTTCAAGTGTGTAGCCCCCAAGGGCCGGTTTACCTCTTCAAGATGAACCTGGACTTTCTGTTCAAAACTTGTCCTTGTTGAATTCCTTCACCTTTAATTTTTCTGATCAATTACGCATTAGTCCCCAAGTGCCAAGATTAATACTTGTATTGAGCCTTGGGACTTTGAATGACAGTTAAGAAAGAAGAAATCCGCATTAGCCCCCAAGTGCCAAGTGTATAACTTGTTATGTGCTTGGGACTTTGAGAAAAATCTTAACATCTTCATCATCTGTCTTTTGCAGGCTGACTTAGGCAACAAAGATTCCCAGATTGTCGATCTGCAAGAAAACATCAAATCCCAGCAAGCAGAAACCTCCAAGGCGAAAAATGAACTGAAGGGCGCTTTAACTGCCATGGAGCAATTAAAGGATGGTTTCAAAAGCGAGCTGGCGGATTGGGAAACCGAAAAGGCTGCTCTATTAAAGCGGGTCGAAGATGCCGAAGCAGCTCTTAAACCGGTGGTAGAAGAGCTAACTGGGCTAAAGCATCAAGTCAATGCTATGACTTCTGCAATATTTGGTAAGTACTCTTTGTAAGATCCTTCCTTAAACTTTTTTGAAGTTGCCGGTTTAACAGCAAATTCTTAACCCGTTGCAGGTAGTCGTATTGCTCATCTGGGCTCGGATATGCGGATGAAGTTGAAAGCAGCCTATACATTGATAGAACAATTGTATACTGGTGCTCAATGAGTCATCTGTGCGGCCTACTTCAACAAACCGGCACCAACCTTGATCAAGGATACGCTGACCAAATTATCTATGACCCCTACCCAGATAGAAGAGGTAAAGCGATCTGCTGCAAGGGCTGGCGCTTTAACAGCACTGACTCGGGCAAAAGCTTGGATTGCTGATCTTGATCTAGCAGATATCGCAAAGGGCTATCCTGGCCAACAAGAAGACGGATCAGACTTTGATAATGAAGCCCTCAAAGCCTTGACAAAAGAGATGCGCCCGCTGGCAAGCCAATTGGCCGAAGACGTTGACTTGTCTGTTTATCGATCCAGCTATGACACAGACAACAAACGGGTTGATGCAGCTATGAAACAAGCACATAATCTTATCCCTCCAATCTGTAAGCACACCTATAACCCTGACGTTGAACCGTCCAATCTTATAAGCAACGAAGTTGTCTTCCAAGCCTTAACCAGGATTGATTGGGCCACCCTTGACTTCCAGGCCACTGGGTGAGGAGGAGGAGGTTGAACCGACGCGAGATGATCCTTGTCAGCCTGGTGATGAATCATAATCCGGCAGCCGGTTTGATTTTCGCCTGTAGCGTTATGGGCAACAAACAATTATTCTTTTGGGCATCAAAGCGCCTTGTAATAGGCTAGTTGAAATACTTTGATCTTCTGCCATCGTGCACTGCTACCTGATATTGTAATCCGACATGATTGTTGCTATGCTTGCTTTATTTGCCTTGGTATTTCTTATAAAATCCTGCCTTCTACATTCAAAAAACTTAAACATGTCCTGGCGGTTTACCGCCGGACGGGTTATGATACCCAATACAGAACCAGAATTCTCATAACCAAGGTTATAAAGTGACGAAATGTGAAATATATCATACCTGTGATATTAAATCACCTTTTGTTGGCTTAGCAACTTTATGTAGTAAGGGTGATAACCCAAACCTTGAGTATTTGAAAACGCCCACAACATTGTGCTGGTGTGTAATAAGCCATGCCGGGTTATGATAAACATCGGATGATCATCCTGGCGACTTATAGTCAATGCCAGACCGGATTAAGAGATGTCGGTTCATAATTGATTATGTGCTAACAGCTGATAACTGTAAGCCACGCCGGGTTCAGAAACACCGGGTTGATGTAATGACATATAGTCGGGCCGGGTTAGTAGACGCGGGTTTAACTTAGAACTTTATCAAAAGAGATAAAACTTTGCAAAAACAAAATCAAATAAAACTTGTAGTTGAGGCTTTTCAAGGGCTGCCAGGCCCAAATTCGAGGCTTTTCATGGGCTGCCAGGCCGCTGAGTTAAACCATTTGACAAAGCCTTTTAAGATGGGCCTCCAACTAACCGATCGTCATTTTAACTTTGACAAGTTCAGGGTCTGTAAAAGATTGACTTGTCAAACGTTTGGTGGGTCATGTCAGGATTACCTGGATAGGAGTGGCTAACTTGATGAAGGCAGGTTAACCCGGGGTTTTAGCTGAATACACCAGACTTCCAAGTCGTGGCTCGTTAGCCAATTACAAGGGTCCTTTCAGACTCTTTGTTGCTTTGCACAAAGAGCCCCCAAGTAACTTTGTGAGCTGTGCTCAATGGGTGCCTATGTTTGAGTTGTGCTTTTAGCAACAATACTCTCTTTGGCCCCTTGGGTGTGAAGCTCCCAAGCTTTATTGTGGCATGATAGCCGGTTTAATGCACAAACATGACGTTGCTTTGTAAGCAGAAGCCCCCTTGTAACCAAGAAATATTGGAAGAACAGCAGAGGCCCTGCTTGTAGCAAGGATGCCGGTTTATTATATTGATCATAATATATACATTGTCAAAATATGTACATAATGAGAGCATATGGCTCAGGTGTAGTAAGGTCGTAGATGAGCGATATTCCACGGCCGACGGGTCTTCTCCTCCGATTTGCTTGAGTCTTTGTGCTCGCGAACGTCGATGAGGTAGTATGATCCATTGTGCAGATTCTTGCTGACCACAAAGGGCCCTTCGAAGGTGGGGATAACTTGTGCATATCGGTCTGATCCTGGATGAGCCGGAGCACTAAGTCGCCTTCTTGAAAGGTTCTTGTTTTAACCCGGCGGCTGTGATAACGCCGCAGGTCTTGCTGATAAACCGCCAAATGAGCCAACGCCATGTCCTGTTTTTCATCTAACAGGTCCAGTGCTTCTTGACGTGCTTGCTCGTTGTCCGCTTCAACATAATTGGCAACCCGGGGCGATTCATGACGAATATCACTTGGGAGTACCGCCTCTGCCCCGTAAACCATGAAGAAAGGTGTATAACCTATAGATCGGTTTGGGGTGGTGTTTATGCTCCATAACACAGATGGTAGCTCCTCCACCCAACAAACCGATTTTCTCTTCAAAGGAACCATAAGCCGGGGCTTGATGCCCTTCAAGCTTTCCTGATTGGCTCTCTCAGCTTGACCATTAGATTGGGGATGAGCCACAGATGACACATCAAGCCGGATGTGCTCTCATTGACAAAAGTCCTCCATATCACCTTTGGAGAGGTTCGGGCCATTATCTGTGATGATGTTGTGTGGAAAACCAAAACGAAAGATCACCTTTTTGATGAATTGAACTGCCGTGGCTGCGTCACACTTGCTTACTGGCTCCGCTTCAACCCATTTAGTAAACTTGTCAACCGCCACCAACAGGTGGGTCTTCTTATCTTTAGATCGCTTGAAAGGCCCTACTGATGGGGAACGTTGCAGAAAATAAAAAATTTATACGCTTTCACCAAGATCAATCTATGAGTTCATCTAGCAACAAGAGAAAGGAGTGCATCTACATACCCTTGTAGATCGCGAGTGGAAGCGTTCAAGAGAACGGGGTTGAGGGAGTCGTACTCGACGTGATCCAAATCACCGATGATCCTTGTGCTGAACAGATAGCACCTCCGCGTTCAACACAAATATGGCGTGGAGACGTCTCCCGCGCCTTCATCCAGCAAGGTGGAGGGAGAGGTTGAGGAAGAGAGCTCCAGCAGCAGCACGACGGCGTGGTGGTGGTGGAGGCGATTCTCGGCAGGGCTTCGCCAAGCTCTTAACGGAGGAGAAGAGGTGTTGGGGAGGGGAGGGGTTGTGCCTTGGATGTTGTGTGCAGCCCTCCCCTCGCCCCTCTATTTATAGGGGAAGGGGGAAGGGGGCCGGCCCCCTCTAGATGAGATCTAGAGGGGGCGGCCAAGGGAGGGGCTTGCCCCCTGCCAAAGGGGCGCCCCCACTAGGGTTCCCCCCCCCCCCAACCCTAGGCGCATGGGCCCAAGGGGGGATGCGCCCAGCCCTCCAGGGGTTGGTTCCCTGCCCACTACGGCCCATGAGGCCCTCCGAGAGAGGTGGGCCCTCCCGGTGGCCCCGGTACAATACCGATATGCCCCCGAACCTTTTCGGTGACCGTATGACAACTTCCCATATATAAATATTCACCTCCGGACCATTCCGGAACTCCTCGTGACGTCCGGGATCTTATCCGGGACTCCGAACAACATCGGTAATCACATACAAGTCTTCCTAACAACCCTAGCGTCACTGAACCTTAAGTGTGTAGACCCTACGGGTTCGGGAGACATGCAGACATGACCGAGACTCCGGTCAATAACCAACAGCGGGATCTGGATACCCATGTTGGCTCCCACATGCTCCTCCATGATCTCATCGGATGAACCACGATGTCGAGGATTCAATCAATCCCGTATACAATTCCCTTTGTCAATCGGTACGTTACTTGTCCGAGACTCGATCGTCGGTATCCCAATACCTCGTTTAATCTCATTACCGGCAGGTCACTTTACTCGTACCGTAATGCATGACCCCGTGAGCAGACACTTGGTCACATTGAGATCATTATAATGATGCATTACCGAGTGGGCCTAGAGATACCTCTCCGTCATACGGAGTGACAAATCCTAGTCTCGATTCGTGCCAACCCAACAGACACTTTCGGAGATACCCGTAGTGTACCTTTATAGTCACCCGCCACGTTGTGACGTTTGGCACACCCAAAGCACTCCTACGGTATCCGGAGTTGCACAATCTCATGGTCTAAGGAAATGATACTTGACACTTGGAAAAGCTCTAGCTAAACGAACTACACGATCTTTGAGCTATGCTTAGGATTGGGTCTTGTCCATCACATCATTCTCCTAATGATGTGATCCCGTTATCAATGACATCCAATGTCCATAGTCAGGAAACCATGACTATCTGTTGATCAACGAGCTAGTCAACTAGAGGCTTACTAGGGACATGTTGTGGTCTATGTATTCACACGTGTATTACAATTTCCGGATAACACAGTTATAGCATGAATAACAGACTATTATCATGAACAAATAAATATAATAATAACCATTTTATTATTGCCTGTAGGGCATATTTCCAACAGTCCCCCACTTGCACTAGACTCAATATTCTAGTTACATTGTGATGAATCAAACACCCATAGTGTTCTGGTGTTGATCATGTTTTGCTCTAGGGAGAGGTTTAGTCAACGGATCTGCTACATTCAGATCCGTATGTACTTTACAAATATCTATGTCTCCATCTTGAACATTTTCACGTATGGAGTTGAAGCGACGCTTGATGTGCCTGGTCTTCTTGTGAAACCCGGGCTCCTTGGCAAGTGCAATAGCTCTAGTGTTGTCACAGAAGAGTGCGATCGGCCCCGACGCATTGGGTATGACTCCTAGGTCGGTGATGAACTCCTTCACCCATATTGCTTCATCTTGCTGCCTCCGAGGCTGCCATGTACTCGCTTCACATGTAGATGCCGCCACAACGCTTTGCTTGCAAATCGCACTACCATCGTCCCACCATTCAAAATATACACGTATCCGATGCTGGTGACTTAGAGTCATCTAGATCTGTGGTCGAAGCTAGCGTCCGACGTAACCCTTCTGACGAGCTCTTCGTCACCTTCATAAACGAGAAACATATCCTTAGTCCTTTTCGTGTACTTTAGGATGTTCTTGACCGCTGTCCAGTTGTTCCTTGCCGGGATTACTTTGGTACCTTCCTACCAAACTTACGGCAAGGTTTACATCAGTGCAGTACACAGCATGGCATACATAATAGACCCTATGGCTGAGGCATAGGGGATGACACTCATCTCTTCTTTATCTTCTGTCGTGGTCGGGCATTGAGCCGAGCTCAATCTCACACCTTGCAATACAGGCAAGAACCCTTTCTTGGACTGATCCATATTGAACTTCTTCAATATCTTATCAAGGTATGTGCTTTGTGAAAGACCTATGAGGCGTCTCGATCTATCCCTATAGATCTTGATGCCTAATTTGTAAGCAGCTTCTCCAAGGTCCTTCATTGAAAAACACTTATTCAAGTAGGCCTTAATGCTGTCCAAAAGTTCTATATCATTTCCCATCAAAAGTATGTCATCTACATATAATATGAGAAATGCTATAGAGCTCCCACTCACTTTCTTGTAAACGCAGGCTTCTCCATAAGTCTCAGATAAACCCAAACGCTTTGATCATCTCATCAAAGCGAATGTTCCAACTCCGAGATGCTTGCACCAGCCCATAAATGGATCATTGGAGCTTGCATACCTTGTTAGCATTCTCACGGTCGACAAAACCTTCCGGCTGCATCATATACAGTTCTTCCTTAAGATGGCCGTTAAGGAATGCCGTTTTGACGTCCATTTGCCATATCTCATAATCATAGTATGCGGCAATTGCTAACATGATTCGGACGGACTTCAGCTTCGCCACGGGAGAGAAAGTCTCATCGTAGTCAATCCCTTGAACTTGTCGATAACCCTTAGCGACAAGTCGAGCTTTATATATGGTAACATTACCATCCGCGCCCGCCTTCTTCTTAAAGATCCATTTGTTTTCTATTGCTCGCCGATCATCGGGCAAGTCTCACAAAGTCCATACTTTGTTTTCGTACATGGATCCTATCTCGGATTGCATGGCTTCAAGCCATTTGTTGGAATCTGGGCCGCCATCGCTTCTTCATAGTTCGAAGGTTCACCGTTGTCTAACAACATGATTTCCAAAGACAGGGTTGTCGTACCACTGCAGTGCGGAACGTGTCCTTGTGGACCTTCAAAGTTCAAGAGGGAGCTTGATCCGAAGTATCTTGATCATCATCATTAACCTCCTCTCTTGTCGGTGCAGGAACCACAGAACATCTTCCCGAGTTGCGCTACTTACCGCTTCAAGAGGCAATACTTCATCAAGCTCTACTTTCCTCCCACTTAATTCTTTCGAGGGAAACTCTTTCTCCGTAAAGGACCCATTCTTGGCAACAAAGATCTTGCCTTCAGATCTTAAGGTAGAAGGTATACCCAATGGTTTCCTTAGGGTATCCTATGAAGACGCATTTTTCTGACTTGGGTTCGAGCTTTTCAGGTTGGAGTTTCTTGACATAAGCATCGCATCCCCAAACTTTTAGAAACGACAGCTTAGGTTTCTTGCCAAACCATAATTCATACGGTGTCGTATCAACGGGTTTAGACGGTTACCTATTTAAAGTGAATGTAGCTGTCTCTAGAGCGTATCCCCAAAATGATAGCGGTAAATTGGTAAGAGACATCATAGATCGCACCATATCCAATAAAGTGCGATTACGATGTTCGGACACACCGTTACGCTGAGGTGTTCCAGGCGGCATGAGTTGTGAAACGATTCCACATTTCCTTAAGTGTGTACCAAATTCGTGACTTAGATATTCTCCCCCATGATCTGATCGTAAGAACTTTATCTTTCAGTCACGTTGATTCTATACCTCATTCTGAAATTCCTTGAATTTTTCAAAGGTCTCAGACTTGTGTTTCATCAAGTAGACATACCCATATCTACTCAAGTCGTCAGTGAGAGTGAGAACATAATGATATCCTCCGCGAGCCTCAACGCTCATTGGACCGCACACATCAAGATGTATGATTTCCAATAAGTTGGTTGCTCGCTCCATTGTTCCGAGAACGGAGTCTTGGTCATTTTGCCCATGAGGCATGGTTCTCATGTGTCAAATGATTAATAATCGAGAGACTCTAAAAGTCCATAAGCAAGGAGCTTCTTCATGCGCATTACACCAATGTGACAAAGGCGGCAGTTACACAAGAATGTGGGACTATCGTTATCAACTTTACATCTTTTGGTGTTCACACTATGAATATGTGTAACATCACGTTCGAGATTCATTAAGAATAAACCATTGACCATCGGGGCATGACCATAAAACATATCTCTCATATAAATAGAATAACCATTATTCTCGGATTTAAATGAGTAGCCATCTCGTATTAAACGAGATCCAGACATACAATGTTCATGCTCAAAGCTGGTACTAAATAACAATTATTGAGGTTTAAAACTAATCCCAGAGGTAAATGTAGAGGTAGCGTGTCGACGGCGATCACATCGACCTTGGAACCATTCCCGACGCCAAGATCGTCACCTCGTCCTTCGCCAGTCTCGCTTATTCTCGCAGCTCTGCTTTGAGTTACAAATATGAGCAACCGCACCGTATCAAATACCCAAGAGCTACTACGAGTAATCGGTAAGGTACACATCAATTACATGTATATCATATATACCTTTGGTTTTGCCGGCCTTTTGTCCGCTAAGTACTTGGGGCATTTTCGCTTCCAAAGGACCACTTCCCTTGCAATAAAAGCACTCAGTCTCAGGCTTGGGTCCATTGTTTGACTTCTTCCCGGTAACTGGCTTGCCGGGCGCGGCAACTCCCTTGCCGTCCTTCTTGAAGTTCTTCTTACCTTTGCCTTTCTTGAACTTAGTGGTTTTATTCACCATCAACACTTGATGTTCCTTTTTGATCTCTACCTCCGCTGATTTCAGCATTGAATATACCTCAGGAATGGTCTTTTCCTTCACCTGCATATTGAAGTTCATCACAAAGCTCTTGTAGCTCGGTGGAAGCGATCAAGGATTCTCATCGATCAAGGCGTCATCCGGGAGATTAACTCCCAGCTGAGTTGGGCGGTTGTGCAACCCAGACATCTTGAGTATGTGCTCACTGATAGAACTATTTTCCTCCATCTTAGAGCTGAAGAACTTGTTGGAGACTTCATATCTCTCGACCCGGGCATGAGCTGGAAAACCATTTTCAGCTCTTCGAACATCTCATATGCTCCGTGTTGCTCAATACGCTTTTGGAGCCCCGGTTCTAAGCTGTAAAGCATGCCGCACTGAACGAGGGAGTAATCATCAGCACGAGACTGCCCAGCGTTCATAACGGCTTGGTTCTCTCGATTGGTGCTTCACCTAGCGGTGCTTCTAGGACATAATCTTTCTTGGCAGCTATGAGGATGATCCTCAGGTTCCGGACCCAGTCCGTATAGTTGCTGCCATCATCTTTCATCTTGGTTTTCTCTAGGAACGCGTTGAAGTTGAGGGTAACGTGGGCCATTTGATCTACAAGACATATTGTAAAGATTTTAGACTAAGTTCATGATAATTAAGTTCATCTAATCAAATTATTTAATGAACTCCCACTCAGATTAGACATCCCTCTAGTCATCTAAGTGAAACATGATCCGAGTCAACTAGGCCGTGTCCGATCATCACGTGAGACGGACTAGTCGACGTTGGTGAACATCTCCATGTTGATCGTATCTTCTATACGACTCATGCTCGACCTTTCGGTCTTCTGTGTTCCGAGGCCATGTATGTACATTCTAGGCTCGTCAAGTCAACCTAAGTGTATTACGTGTGTAAATCTGGCTTACACCCGTTGTATTTGAACGTTAGGATCTATCACACCCGATCATCACGTGGTGCTTCGAAACAACAAACCTTCGCAACGGTGCACAGTTAGGGGGAACAGTTTCTTGAAATTATTGTGAGGGATCATCTTATTTACTACCGTCATTCTAAGTAAACAAGATGCAAAAACATGATAAACATCACATGCAATCAAATAGTAGTGACATGATATGGCCAATATCATATAGCTCCTTTGATCTCCATCTTCGGGGCTCCATGATCATCTTTGTCACCGGCATGACACCGTGATCTCCATCATCATGATCTCCATCATCGTGTCTCCATGAAGTTGCTCGCCAACTATTAATTCTACTACATAGATAACGGTTTAGCAATAAAGTAAAGTAATTACATGGCGTTGAATCAATGACACGCAGGTCATACAATAATTAAGACAACTCCTATATTCTGCCGGTTGTCATACTCATCGACATGCAAGTCGTGATTCATATTACAAGAACATGATCTCATACATCACATATATCATTCATCATTCATCACAACTTTTGGCCATATCACATCACAATCACATGCTGCAAAAACAAGTTAGATGTCCTCTAATTGTTGTTGCATGTTTTACGTGGCTGCAATAGGGTTCTAGCAAGAACGTTTTCTTACCTACGTAAAAGACACTACGTGATTTGTCAACTTCTATTTACCCTTCATAAGGACCCTTTTCATCGAATCCGCTCCAACTAAAGTGGGACAGACAGACACCCGCTAGCCACCTTATGCATCTAGTGCATGTCAGTTGGTGGAACCTGTCTCACGTGGCGTCACGCGGTAAGGTCGGTCCGGGCCGCTTCATCCCACAATACCGCTGAAGCAAAATAAGACTAGTAGTGGCAAGAAAGTTGACAACATCTACGTCCACAACAAATTGTGTTCTACTCGTGCAAAGAGAACTACGCATAGACCTAGCTCATGATGCCACTGATGGGGAACGTTGCAGAAAATAAAAATTTTCTACGCTTTCAAAAAGATCAATCTATGAGTTCATCTAGAAACGAGAGAAAGGAGTGCATCTACATACCCTTGTAGATCGCGAGTGGAAGCGTTCAAGAGAACGGGGTTGAGGGACTCGTACTCGACGTGATCCAAATCACCGATGATCCTTGTGCTGAACGGATAGCACCTCCGCGTTCAACACACGTACGAAGCGGAGACGTCTCCCACGCCTTGAACCAGCAAGGTGGAGGGAGAGGTTGAGGAAGAGAGCTCCAGCAGCAGCACGACGGCGTGGTGGTGGTGGAGAGGCAATCTCGGCAGGCTTCGCCAAGCTCTTAGCGGAGGAGGAGAGGTGTTGGGAGGGAGGGCTGCGCCTTGGATGTGTGTTGCAGCCCTCCCCTCGCCCCTCTATTTATAGGGGAAGGGGCAAGGGGGCGGCCCCCTCTAGATGAGATCTAGAGGGGAGGCGGCGGCCAAGGGAGGGGGCTTGCCCACCAAGCAAGGGGGGGCGCCCCCACTAGGGTTTCCCCCCAACCCTAGGCGCATGGGCCGAAGGGGGGGGCGCCTAGCCCTCCAGGGGCTGGTTCCCTGCCCCCTACGGCCCATGAGGCCCTCCGAGAGGTGGCCCCTCCCGTGGACCCGGAACCCTCCCGGTGGCCCCTTACAATATCGATATGCCCCCGAACCTTTCGTGACCGTATGACAACTTCCCATATATAAATCTTCACCTCCGACCATTCCGAACTCCTAGTGACGTCCGGGATCTTATCCGGATTCCAACAACATTCGGTAATCACATACAAGTTTTCCTAATAACCCTAGCGTCACCGAACCTTAAGTGTGTAGACCCTACGGGTTCGGGAGACATGCAGACATGACCGAGACGCCTCTCCAGTCAATAACCAACAGCGGGATCTGGATACCCATGTTCGCTCCCACATGCTCCTTGATGATCTCATCGGATAAACCACGATGTCGATCGGTACGTTACTTGTCCGAGACTCGATCGTCGGTATCCCAATACCTCGTTTAATCTCAAGCACGCAAGTCACTTTACTCGCATCTGTAATGCATGATCCCGTGACCGCACACTTGGTCACATTGAGCTCATTATGATGATGCATTGCCGAGTGGGCCCAGAGATACCTCTCCATCATACGGAGTGACAAATCCCAGTCTCGATTCGTACAACCCAATGCAGACACTTTCGGAGATACCCGTAGTGTACCTTTATAGTCACCCGATTGCCACGACGTTTGGCACACCCAAAGCACTCCTACGGTATCTGGGAGTTGCACAATCTCATGGTCTAAGGAAATGATACTTGACACTTGGAAAAGCTCTAGCTAAACGAACTACACGATCTTTGAGCTATGCTTAGGATTGGGTCTTGTCCATCACATCATTCTCCTAATGATGTGATCCCGTTATCAATGACATCCAATGTCCATAGTCAGGAAACCATGACTATCTATTGATCAACGAGCTAGTCAACTAGAGGCTTACTAGGGACATGTTGTGGTCTATGTATTAACACGTGTATTACGATTTCCGGATAACACAGTTATAGCATGAATAACAGACTATTATCATGAACAAAGAAACATAATAATAACCATTTTATTATTGCCTCTAGGGCATATTTCCAACACCTACCATGTCAAGCCCCCAAGTAGCAAACGGCTAGGTGATGGGAATCATCCGTAGCTCCTGAGCCGGAACATGAGCTCGTCATGAGAATTTCTGACAATCGTCGCACCGCCTCACCAAGTCCTCAGCATCAGCATGAGCCGTAAGCCAATAGAAACTATGACGAAAAGCTTTGGCAACCAAGGATTTTGAACCGGCGTGATGACCACAGTCTCCTTCGTGGATCTCTCGTAGAATCTCACGGCCTTCTTCAGGAGAAACACAGCGCTGGAACACACCAGAGACACTGCAACGGTGTAACTCACCGTTGTGAACAACCATGGACTTGGATCATCGGACTATATGTCTAGCCAAGACCGCATCTTCTGGCAACTCGCCTCGGTTCATATGCGCCAGGTATGGAACCGTCCAATCCGGAATAATGTGTAAAGCAGCCACCAACTGTGCCTCCGGATCAGGAATAGCGAGGTCCTCCTCTGTAGGCAACTGAACTGACGGGTTGTGCAAGACATCCAGAAAGGTATTGGGTGGCACCGGTTTACGCTGAGATCCCAGCCGGCTTAAAGCATCAGCTGCCTCATTTTTACGCCGATCAATGTGCTCCACTTGATAACCCTTGAAGTGACCAGCAACAATATCCACCTCTCGTCGGTAAGCCGCCATGAGTGGATCCTTGGAATCCCAAGTACCTAAAACTTGCTGGGCTACCAGATCCGAGTCTCCAAAGCATCATACACGGCTTAAGTTCATCTCCTTAGCCACTCGAAGACCATGGAGTAAGGCTTCATACTCAGCTGCATTGTTAGTACATGGGAACATTAAGCGAAGAACATAATGAATTCAGATTTGCTATTTCACATCTAGATGTGAAATAGCTATCTCACATCTAAGTCCATAGCCATTGGATATTGTCCTGTCTTTAAGATTCGCGCATAGCTTTTTTGTCCCGCTTTGTGCGTTCGCTCGCGTCCTTGCTGTTTGTTCGGCTGTCTCGCGGGCCGTTTCAAGTTGTTGCCAGTAGCGGGCCGTCGTGTTGTGTTGTTTGTTGGGCTGGCAGGCTGGGTTTTTCCGAGAGAAGTTTTGTTTTTCCTCCTCTATTCACTCTTCTCCTTCCCGAGGCTCTGTTCTTTTCGCCCGTTCCCCATTCCTCTTCGGCAGTTGCTCCTCCAGGAGGCGCGGGGATTTCTGGAGAGCGGGAAGGAGAGGGAGACGCCATCGGGGTGAGTTGCCATGTCCTTCTTCTTTTCTTTTTCATATTTTTTTGTGTCTATGCGGTTTGCTCATAGATCTAGCACCATGGTTCTACTTTCTTGTGTGTGTTCATCAATCTAGGGTTTGTGTCGCAGCGTCCCCAAATATGTATAGGGTTCCTCACAGTTTTAGCACCATCTCTCTCTCTTTTTTTGTGTATTCATCGATCTAGAGTTTGTCCCCCACTGTCCCCATGTATGTATGTTTTCTCACAGTGGAGCACGCTCCTTTTGTTAGTGTATGTATCTGATTTATCTATCTAGGAGGGGGAGGTGGTGGGTTGGGGAGTTGTTCCTCAATATGTCCTGATTTCAGGACGGGTGGATCTGAAGTAGATAAACAATTAGTGCGGTTGTTGGTTAGTGTGCATAGAATCCCCTTATTTGCATTTGCTGAAGAGGTGGAGGTTGACTGAAGGAAGGGAAGAAGAAGAGTGGCTTGTGTTGTCGTGTCTGTCGATGGGTGAGATGAGTTCTGGTTCTCAAAGTGTGTCCAGTTGGTAGTTATTAGAGTGTTCGTGTCGTTCTGTTTTTAGTCTTTTTTGGGTGAAATCTCAGTGTCTCTTCGTCTTTTTGACTATGTATGAGATGTGAGAACTGAAGGGGGTTTTATACGCTATCTGGTCAAATTCTGAAGAAAAACAAAAGGGTTTGAGTCTGAAACATTTTTTGTGATGTTTTTTCATTTTTTTTATTTTAGTTCAGGTGTTTTTAGTGTTAGGTTTGAATGATAGGCAGATTTTTCGTTTCCTGCTAGATTCATTTTTGTGTTAATCAAGGTTGATTTTTTGTGTATGGATCCATGTTGTTCTATTCTTTTTCATGTTAAAGTCTGTACAGTATGATAAGTTGATAACTTCTACATATGTGTTTTTTCTTTTTTTCTGTATTAGTGCGCATTCAGATCACTTTGTGGCAGGCTGAAATTAACTTTTGTAAGAGTATTCAAGAAATTCCCCCTTTTAGAAATGAAAAAAACTGATCATACAAAAAGAAAAAACACATCACAAAATTTATCGACTTATAACATCAATATTTGGACTAAAGTTTTCAGTTTCAGTATTATTCATCTACATAGACTTTTGAAGTGAAGTTTTCAGTTTGTCATAGCTAGTTTATACGGTTTTGACTTCCTAAGCAATTCAAGGTTTACATTTTTCTTTTTCAGTTTACTTTCATGTTTTTGTGACGTTTTTTTCATGTCAGGTGGCGGTGATTGTGGGGAGTCAGAAGGAAGGGGAGGAGAGCATCAGTCAAGTATGTGTCCTTTTCTTTGATTTATGCGGTTCTTCTTTTCTCCTACCAGATCAGTAGCATGTACTCTTGTTTCATTTGTGTTATTTGATTAGTTAGGGTTATCTGCATTCAGTCTATCCAAAAATGCAGGGAGGTGTGATTTTGATGTAGTTAAGTCCAAGTGTGACGGCTTGTAATTTGTGTGTGTATAGTATTTTAAGTGGAATGGCACGCAGTTGATTTTTCTGTGGTGTTTTTACTAGATTCTCCTGGGGTTGGTTCAGTTTTTCAAAGTCTAGAGTTTTCCACATTTTAATTTATTGTAAAAGTGTTAGTGTTAATTTCACTTGACAGTATAAATAATACTGCCGAAGTTTTTCAGTAGACAATAACTGAATTTTCAGTAGTGTCAAATCACTCAAGCTGTAACTGAAATTAACTGGTTTTTTGTGTACAATCTACCCAAATGTAGATTTTTGGCGGTGGGGATTTGATGTAGTTAAGATTAAGCAGATACTATCTGATCACTAGCTGTGTTTTGTTCCCAAATGGAGTCATTATTTTAATGTTTTCATGCAGGAAGCAAAGATAATTTTTGTGTTTTTTTATTTGTACTAGTAATTTCTAGTTTCTAGTTACTAGTTTTCGTCAGTTTTGACATAAGTACTTTTGACAGTTTTCTATAGTTACTACTTATTGGTTTCAACAGTTTCATTAGTGTAAGCAACAGTATGAGCACCATCAGTTTCAGTCTTGCTCTATGTTGATCTTTTTATTTTATTTTATTTTATTGCTATGAATCAGGATGGTGTGCCTAGTTTGCTTTGCTTATTGCAAGGTCGACAATGGCGAGAGCTTTGGCATGTTTTTGTTTGATGCCACTTGCAAGTCGATCCTCGACTCGCAACTGGGTCTTCTTGTTTGATGCCACTTGCAAGTCGACCCTCGACTTGCAATTGGGGTCTTTTTGTTTGATGACACTTGCAAGCCAACCCTCGACTTGCAACCGGGTTCTTTCATTCATTCAACTTGCAAGTCAACCCTAGACTCGCAAATGTGGTGTTTGTCTAGTTGCAATAGCCCCAGTTGCAAGTCCACCATCGACTCGCAATTGTCGGACCGTAGTTTTTCTTTCATGCCACTTGAAAGTCGACCCTCGACTTGCAACTAGGTCTTTTTGTTTGATTCTACTTGAAAGTCGATCCTCGACTTGCAACTCGAACCATTGTAGTTCGTAATCGCCCCACTTGCAAGCTGACCCGCGACTTGCAACTGTGTCTTTCTGTTTTGATGCCACTTGCAAGTCGACCCTCGACTTTGCAACTTGGGTCTTTTTGTTTGATGGCATTTTGCCGAACCTTGACTCACAACTGGGTCTTTTTGTTTGATGCCAGTTCCAGCCGATCCTCGACTCGCAACCAGGTTCTTTCTTTCATTACACTTGCAAGTTAACCCTAGACTTGCAACTGTGGTGTTTGTGTAGTTGTAATAACCCCAATTGCAAGTCCACCATTGACTCGTAATTGTCAGCCCATAGTTTTTCTTTCATGCCACTGGTGCCACTTGCAAGTCGATCTTGGACTTGCAACTCAAACGGATGTAGTTCGTAATTGCCCCAGTTGCAAGTCGACCCTCAACTTGCAACTGTTATTTTATGTCACTTCAAGTTGGTTCTCAACATGCAATTCGTTCTTTCTGTTTGATGGCACTTGCAAGCAAACCCTTGACTCGCAACTGGGTTCTTTCTTTCATTCCACTTGCAAGTCAACCCTAGACTCGCAACTGTGGTGTTTATCTAGTTTTGTAATAGCCGCAGTTGCAAGTCCACCATCGACTCGCAAATGTCGTACTGTAGTTTTTCTTTCGCGCCACTTGCAAGTCGACCCTTGACTTGTAACTCGAAAACGGATGTAGTTCATAATCGCCTGAGTTTGCAAGCCGACCCTCGACTTGCAACCGGGCTTTTTTGTTTGATGCCACTTGCAAGTTGACCCTCGACTTGCAATTGGCTCTTCCGTTTGATGTCACTTGCAAGTCGGCCCTCAACTTGCAACTGGTTCTTTTTTGTTTGATAATACTTGCAACCCAACTCTCGACTTGCAACCGGGTTCTTTCTTTCATTGCACTTGCAAGTCAACCCCTGGACTTGCAACTGTGGTGTTTATCTAGTTTGTAATAGCCCCAGTTGCAAGTCCACCATTGACTCGCAACTCGGAGGAGGGTGTAGTTTTTTTGTTGCCCTAGTTGCCAGTCTAACCTAGACTCGCAACTCGGGGCGTGTTGTTTTTTGTTCTTGTCTCATCGTAGTTGCAATTAGCCTCTCGACCTGCAACTAGGGGTTTCTATCGGCATAGTTGCAAATCCACACTTGTCTTGCAAGTCAAGCGGATGTACTTTGTATTCACCCCAGTTGCAAGTCCACCCCTGGCTCGCAACTCAAGGTATGTAGTTTTGTAATCGCCCAGTTGCAAGTCCACCATCGACTTGCAACTCGAGGGATATAGTTTGTAATCACCCCAATTTGCAAGTCAATCGTGTACTCACAACTCGGGGGGATGTAGTTTTTGTCGTTGACCCAGTTGCAGGTGAACCATGTTCTCGCAACTCGAGGATGTAGTTTTTCTGTTGCACTAGTTGCAAGTCTAGAATAGAATCACGACTCGTGGGTTGTTGTTTTTTGTTCTTGTCCCGTTTGTAGTTGCAATTAGCTTCTCGACCTGCAACTAGGGGTTTCTGTCGGCCCAGTTGCAACTCGACGGATGTAGGTTGTAATCGTGCACAATTGCAACTCAACCATGTACTCGCAACTCGGGGCATGTACTTTTGAAGTTGCCCTAGTTGCAAGTCCACCCTTGACCTGCAACTCAAGGGAGGGTGTTGTCTGTTGTTTGTTTTCACCCCAGTCGCAAGTCCTCCCCCGACTTGCAACTCGAGGGATGTACTTTGGTGATCTCCCTAGTTGCAAGTCAACCATGTACTCGCACTCGGCGGGATGTAGTTTTTGTACTTTCCAGGGTTGCAAGTCCGCCCTCGACACGAAACTCGGGGAGGGTGTTGTTTGTTTTTCGCCCGAGTCGCAAGTCCACCCATGATTTGCAACTCAAGGGATGTAGTTTTGTAATCGCCCTAGTTGCAAGTCAACCATATACTCGCAACTCAAGGGGGTGTAGTTTTTGTGCTTGCCCTAGTTGGAAGTCCACCCTCGACTCGCAACTCCGGCGGGGGTTGTTGTTTTTTGTTCTCGTTCCATAGTAGTTGTGAGGGAGTTCCGGACTAGGGGGTGTCCGGATAGCCGAACTATCATCATCGGCCGGACTCCAAGACTATGAAGATACAAGATTGAAGACTTCGTCCCGTGTCCTGATGGGACTTTCCTTGGCGTGGAAGGCAAGCTTGGCGATACGGATATGTAGATCTCCTACCATTGTAACCGACTCTGTGTAACCCTAACCCTATCCGGTGTCTATATAAATCGGAGGGTTTTAGTCCGTAAGACGAACAACAATCATACCATAGGCTAGCTTCTAGGGTTTAGCCTCTTTGATCTCGTGGTAGATCCACTCTTGTAACACACATCATCAATATTAATCTAGCAGGACGTAGGGTTTTACCTCCATCAAGAGGGCCCGAACCTGGGTAAAACATCGTGTCCCTTGTCTCCTGTTACCATCCGCCTAGACGCACAGTTCGGGATGTAGGGTTTTGACATCGACATTGGTGCTCTCGTTGAGAGTTCCTCTGTGTCGTCACCGATAGGCTCGATGGCTCCTTCGATCATCAACAACGACGCGGTCCAGGGTGAGACTTTTCTCCCCGGACAGATCTTCGTGTTCGGCGGCTTTGCATCAAGGGCCAATTCGCAGCCATCCGGAGCAGATCGAAAGCTACGCCCGGCCGTCGGTCAGATTTGAAGTTTACACTATACGGCCGATATCCGTGGAGACTTGATCTTCGACGGATTTGAGCCGCAGCCTGCCGCTGACCGCTCTCGATGGGCATGATCTAGCTCTGCGAAATTAACAAAGGCTCGAGGCTGCACCTGTAATCCCTCCGACCCTTAATCCGGAGCCGGATTCCCTGATCGAGGACGAGTGGTTGGACACCGCCTCGGGGGCTTTAATCTCTACGGCGATCGAGCCGAACTCCATCCCTGTCCTTTGCGAAGACCTCGACTCCAGGGCGCCGGACACCTCTCCGGACTCCGAACCCTCCGCGCCCTTGCCAATCGAATCCGATTGGGCGCCGTTATGCGATTCACGGTCATGGACATCTTTCAAGACTTCGCCTTTTGGCGACATCCTCAATTCATCAAGTCTCTCTCTTTATCCGGAGAGCCCTGGCCGGATTACGGTCAGGAAGGTTGGGATGCGCACGACGAAGAAATTCAACGCCCACCCACCACCCACTTAGTAGCCGCTGTCGACGATCTAACCGACATGCTAGATTACGACTCCGAAGACATCGACGGTATGGACGACGATGCCGGAGACGAACAAGAGCCAGCGCCTACAGGGCACTGGAAGGCCACCTCGTCATACGACATATACATGGTGGACATCCCAAAATATGGGAACGGCGATGGAACAACGGAGGATGACCCCTCCAAGAAGCAGCCCAAGCGCCAAGGCCACAAGGCCGTTTCTAAATCCCGCCACAAAGAAGAATGAAGATTCCAAGACCGAAGATAACAATACACGGACAAAGGTTAAGACAATCCACCCCAAAGAAGATCCAAATAGCAGGAGGATGGAGAAGCCAGCCCTCACGAGAGCCGGCGTAAGAAGAGGTAGAGGATTATATGCCTCCCTCCAAGACGAAGCAAGCCTCGACGACAATGAATTCGCCGTGCTCGAGGATCCCGTCGAACAAGAGCGTTTTAGACGCGGGCTTATGGCCACGGCGAACAGCCTCAAGAAAAGCAGAATACAGCTTAGAGCTGATCAGATCTGCTAGCCGATAGATGGACTCAAGTCCTCGCGTCAAGAGCATGAGCTCGAACGCCTCCAAAGCTACCCTAAACGCAAGCTGCTCCCCGATTAGAGGAGGAGGCTTACGAACCCGCATCACCAGGAGACAATACGGCTGACCGACCACCCCGTGGTCGCGCGACAGAGAGGCCTCTAGGCCCTTTACTAAAACCGCACTGCATCGCTCAAAAAGCACACGGCCAAAGGGGAACGCCCGACCTGCGAGATATATTCGAGGACAAGGCAAGACAATCAAGATCGATCTATGGATCGCGTGGGCGCCTCTACGGTATGTGACAACAACCGTCATACCGGACACAAGTAGTCCGCCGGGCCGAACAAAATGCATAAAGCTCTTTTGAGCTGCACGAAGTATCGCCCGATGTAGGCGCCAAGACACCCACTATGCTTCATGCACGAAGTAATGGATCATCAAATCCCGAAGGGTTTAAACCCATCAATATTGAATCCTATGATGGCACAACAGACCCCGCGGTTTGGATCAAAGACTATCTCCTTCACATCCACGGCCCGCGGTGACGATCTTCACGCCATCAAATACCTCCCCTCAAGCTCAAAGGACCAGCCCGGCATTGGCTCAACAGCTTGCCGCCAGAGTCAATTGGGAGCTGGGAGGACCTCGAAGCCGCATTCCTCGATAACTTCTGTGGCACTTATGTGCGACCACCAGACGGCGATTTACCTAAGCCACATAATTCAGCAGCCAGACGAATCGGCCGCATACAATTCGACACGGTTCTTAACCAAGAAAACCAAATCGTTGATCGTCTCGGATGCGGAGGCCCTCGCGGCCTTCAAGCATAACATCCGCGGCGAGTGGCTTGGCTGGCACCTAGGACAGGAAAAGCCGAAATCCATGGCAGCCCTCACATCACTCATGACACGCTTCTGCGCGGGTGAGGACAGCTGGCTAGCACGCAGCAACAACCTGAGCAAAAATTCTGGCAGTCCGGACTTCAAGGACCGAAATGGCAGGCCGCGTCATAACAAAAACAAACGCCGCATTAACGGCGACAATATTGAGGATACGGCAGGTCAATGCCGGATTCATAGGCTCTAAACCCGGTCAGCGGAAAAAGCCATTCAAAAGAACTACTCCGGGTCCGTCCAATTTGGACCGAATACTCGACCGCTTGTGCCAGATACACGGCACCCGAAAAGCCAATAACCACACCAACAGGACTGTTGGGTATTCAAGCAGGTGCAAGTTAATTGCCGAAGCAATGACAAGGGGTTGCATAGCAATGACGAGGACGAGACCCAACCGCCAAGAATAGAGGATGTAAGGGTTTCCACAAAGTGCGGATGGTGAACATGATATACGCAACGCACATACCCAAAAGGGAGCGGAAGCGCACTCGTGGATGTCTACGCGATGGAGCCAGTTGCCCGAAGTTCAATACATGGTCCTCCCGCCCGATCACTTTTGACCGAAGGGACCACCCCACCAAAGCATCCGCCACGGCGGATTCGCCAAGACCGTCTTAGACCCAATCTTCGGCGGATTTCACCTAACCGTAGTCCCGATGGACGGCGGCAAAGAAACTGAACCTGCTTTACCGGGATACAAGGCGCAAAATGGGCATAGACCCTCAAGGATTAAACCTACCAAAATGACCTTTAAAGGCGTCATACCAGGTGTAGAATCCAATTGTACAAGCTCAATTACACCGGAAGTGGTCTTCGGATCCCGGATAACTTCCAAGCGAGGAGTTAATCTTCGACATAGTCCCGCTCCGCAGCGGCTATCATGCCTTGCTCGGATGTACCGCGTTTTCAAAGTTCAACGCGTGCCGCACTACGCATACCTCAAGCTCAAGATGCCAGCCCTCGAGGAGTCATCACGGTCAATGGAAACACTGAACGCTCTCTCCGCACGGAGGAACACACATGCCGGCTCGCGGCGAAGTGCAATGCAGCCTCTTAAGGCAATTCTCGAGTCCGCCGTTAAGCGGCCGGACACAGCTAAGCGCACCCGGAGTAACTTACAACAAGACCACCGCACGCTCCGAAGCAGGCGAAAGTGCGGCCCCAACCCCAGCCCTGCGAACGCCAAAGCAGGTCCTTCGTGATACACAACTACGCCTCGAAGATACCATGGGCATGGGGAGAGGGGCACGACCACGATAAACCCAGATCATGGATCAACCACACCAGGGCTCTCAAGTGTGTCGTTCCTTTTTCTTTCTTTTTACCTTTTACTTTTTACCCACAGGACTCCGCTTGTCGAAGCCTGTCCGGCAAAGACACACCGCCGAACTCACGATGCAACTGCCAGGAAGGATAAAGGCTACAAACGAATATATGTGTGGTCTCCACATGCAGCATTTTTATACACCAATCTGCAGCCTACCCTCGGAGGGGGACATGTTTAACAGTTCCATACCTTGCTTATCGTGACTATTTGTATCATTCTCGCATTCAGAGCAGCACTTATTGAATAAAACAATGCAGCACCTTTTTGCTTATAATTGTATTTCTTTTTCATACATATGTTCATTCACGGCATGTTGCATCCGTACACTTTGGTACGACTAATATACACCAGGGGCTTATGTTTCCCGCGTTATGGTGTGATGAGTCCGAACACTTTCAAAAGTGCGGCACCGAACTTATAGCACTATATGCATCGGTTCGAATCATGTCTTGGGTCAATAGTTGGGTTTGCCTGCCCCGTGTTTTGGTACCTTACGCCCGTTATATCGGCTAAGGTAGCACCGGAGAACCATCGCGATTCCGCCTCAGCTCGGCCGGGTTAACGCCTCGATGGAGAAAGCTAAACTGACCGTCATGATGAGGCGAGAGACCTGGTCGCTATTCGAGAGGTTTTTATGAAGTTCTTAAAGACTTATGCCGCTTAGAGCGAGGAGCCGGATACTATCCGCCAAGGCGTGATAGCGCCCAAATTCGCCTTCCGAAGACTAGGGGCTTCACCAAATTTAAAATTATAGAATTCTATGGCTAAGTGAGAGTGTTCAAGCATTATAAGTCCGGTTGCCTTGTTCGCTGTGTTCAGCGCCTCCCTAGATGTACCAAAAATGGGAACAAGAGCGCTCAAGTTTATCCCAACACCCCAAAGACTCGTGGCATGGGGGCTGAAGCCGACGACTTGCCATCTCTCGATTTGATAAACAACCGCATGTAAGGTAATATTTTAAATTAACAAGCGTTGCTTAGCGATATGAACTAAGTTTTCAAATAGCACAAGATAACAAAATGTGAGTCTACTCAAATATTACATCTTTGGAGCACTCACCGCAATAGTGCGGGTGCCCTTCAAAGACACTCTTATAATACATCTCGGGCGTGCGATGCTCCTTGCCCTCCGTGGCGGGTCCGTCCACGAGCTTACAGGCATCCATCTTGCCCCCAGTGCACCTTTATGCGCTGGCAAGGGCCCGACGGGCACCCTCGATACAAGCAGAATGCTTGATAACTTCAACCCACGGGCACGCATCCACCACCGCCGCACCAGTCAAGTAGCTCCTGTGCATGGCCTCCTTAGGCCACAAATTAACTATGAGGCCCTTCATGGCCTGTTCGGCCGCCTTAGGAGCTCGACCACCGCTTCACTGGTCGCTAAGGGCACCGGATGCCCGGCCTCAAAGATATCTGAGACCGTAAGACCTTCTCCGTCGAGCTCCCTCCTCGGCCCGATAGAATGCGGCAAGATCGTGACACGCTGCGAGGAAGATCTGCGAACGCCTCGAGAACTCCGAATTCGGTAAGCAATGTAATTAACACTCAGATGCTTACTCGCATGAAAAATGCCTTACCCGCTGCTATTTTCTTCATCGCCTCAATCTCTGGAGGGCCTTGTAGGCTTCGCCTTAGCGGCTTTGGCACTCTCAAGAGCCGTTGCAAGCTCAGACTCTCGAGTCTTCGAGTCACGCTCCAAGTTCTCATGTTTTTTCACGAGATCCTGGAGCTCTTGTTGTACCTCCGCCACCCGCGCCTCCTGCTTCTCTCGCTCTGTGCGCTCCGCGGCCGCATTACGTTCGGCCACGGCCACCGCCTCCTTCAGGGTCGCCACCTCGTTAGTGGCCCCTAGAATACCCACGTTATCCTTGTCATTTTTTCTTGCAACCAAATCCTTTTCTCAGAAGGTACAATTTTCATAAGGTATTACTCACCTTCTTTTTCCTCGAGCTGCTTCTTGGCATGACCGAGCTCGTTCTCGCACCGCCGAGGTTTTTCTTCAAATTATTGACCTCCGCAGCCAAGTTGGCGGAGGTCAAGAAGACACCGCAATCCCATATTGACATATTTTTTATGACTCGCGTTTATCTTTCTAAAGATCCTCATCCGGCTTTTCTTTCCGAACACCGAACCGAGCATCAGGCTACCGTCTATGCGGTACTATTTTACATATATTGAAATTCTTACCTCAAAGCCTGTTAGAAGGCTGCTGCGAGTTTCGATCAGCCCGCTTTTGGCGGTGAACCTTTCGAATCACCGCACTCATAATAAGGCGGTGTTCCTCTGATGGAGGCGCCGTTGAGCGCCCAAAGAATTATCCGGCACCTCCGGTTGGGACGGAGGCAGCCGCGTCACGGTCTTGCCCTTCTTACGAAGGGGTCGTCCACGGACTCAGAGCCACCGTGGCCTCCGGGGCCAAGTCCGGCACAGTCCGGAGGGTGTCTTGTGACACCTCCGGCCTCCTCCTCCCGGTGGGTCCTTTTCGGGATCCCACCTCGGCGTCGTCACAAGACGAGGGGTGGAGGCAATGGAAGGAATCCATATCCGACGCACCCAAGGACCCGCCGATTTAAACGGGAAGATCATCCTTGGGCGGACTGCAGGGTTGTATGCGGCATTAGAAAGACATTATGTGGCGAAAAGAAAAACCTTGAAGTTATTCGGAATCCGGACACTTACGATCTCGCCAGGGCTTGGCCCTTGTAGGCCAATCCTCCTCGTCGTTGCCGACGCCAGGAGAAGTCCGGAGGAAGGGTTCTTCCCTTCTGACCCTCCGCCTCCCCAGCTGGGGCGGCCTTCCTTTTCCTCTCCTCCTCATTGGGAGAAGCTTCTTCTTCTTCCTCCTCGCCTTCGGAGAAGATTCTGCTTTAATCCGACAAAGACTGGCGCCGGAGCTCCTTCGAGTTCCCGTGACCTCCTTCTTGGCCTTCTTCTCCAAGCACCTACATGGTGCCGGAGCCAGCAACTCACAATCGGGCATCCACTGGTCTTCGGCAAAGGAGCCGGACAGCTTAATCTGTCTCGGACGCCTTCACCAAATCCCGTCAAGAATAGGGAGTTTTAGATCCCACATAGAGTCAATCTATGAAAAAGAGTCCCGTAAAGGGTAAGTAACTTACTCGCCGGCTTGACGCCGCGAAGCTGTATCCGCGATCTTTGTTAGCGGATGCGGGGCTTCGGCGCCTTGAACAAGACCTTCTAGGCATCTTCGCACGTAGTATCAAGAGCCGGCTCAAGGTTCGGTGTCAGGCCGGATCGAACTCCCACAAATTGAAGGCCCGTTGTTGGCATGGGAGAATCCGCGGATGAGCATCACTGGATTACGCCGACAAGCCTAAGATTCTTGTCCACTGTGTTTCGGACGCTGTTTGGAGTCCGGATAGCTCGTCCGAATCCCCCCACTTCAGGCCCGTCTCTTTCCATGACGAGAGCCGTGTGGGGAATCCAGATCTGAATTCGGGGGCCGCTGCCCAATCAGGGTCACACGGCTCGGTGATGTAGAACCACCCCGATTGCCACCCCTTGATGGTTTCCACGAAAGTGCCCTCCAGCCACGTGACGTGGGACATCCTGCCCACCATGGCGCCTCCGCACTCCGCTTGGCTGCCCATCACAACCTTCGCTTGACATCAAGGTCTTGAGCCATGGCAAGTGGGGCTGGATGCGGAAGGAATGCCTCGCATACCTGACGATAAACGCCGACATGTTGAGGATGAAATTGGGGCCGATCATGGAAATATAGGCCGTAGTAGAACATGAGCCCTGGACAAAGGGATGAAGCAGAAGCCCAGTCCATGGAGGAAATGGGGAAGAAATACTACCCTCTCATGGGGCCCGGGGTTGGGGATTTAGCTCTCCTCGTCGGGGAGCCGACGCAGCGATGTTGCCGGGACAAATATCCGGCGCCGCGCAGCTTTTGGATCTGCCCCTCCGTGACGAAGGAGGCCATCCACTTGCCTCCCGCCCGACATAGTTGGAGAAGGTTGAGGTAAGAAGTGCATACTTGGGCCTGGAGCTCGAGTTCATGGAGATGGATAAGCCAAGGAGGAAGAAGGCGCAGTAAAAGGGTTAGATCTTTATCCCCTTATATGGGCGGACGAAACATGTGTCCCCACCGCCCGGGTAAAACTCGCTTATCTCCCAAGCGTCACAATCAATGGCGCGGTTGGGTTACCCACGTCCGTATTGATGGGAATCCCGGAATAAGGGGAACACGATCTCCGCCTCGACAAGACGTGCAAGGAAACCGCCGCTAAACGCTACCGAGGTGGAACAAGAAAACAATTTGAATAAAGGCTTGGTAGTGGTGCGACGTCACGCCACAAAATACGCCGTGATTGATCTTGTGTAATATTATTCTCTCTACGGTGGTATGTGGAATTTATTTTTGCAGAGCCGGAAACTATCCCGGTGTTCACAATCTTCTATACATTATTCGGAGGAAGAACCCGCCTTGCAATGTCAAGACAACATGCGTGCGGACTCATCGTCATTGAAGCCTGGTTCGAGGGCTCTTGAGGAGTTCCGGACTAGGGGGTGTCCGGATAGCGAACTATCATCATTGGTCGGACTCCAAGACTATGAAGATACAAGATTGAAGACTTCGTCCGTGTCCGGATGGGACTTTCCTTGGCGTGGAAGGCAAGCTTGGCGATACGGATATGTAGATCTCCTACCATTGTAACCGACTGCAGGTAACCCTAACCCTATCCCGGTGTCTATATAAACCGGAGGGTTTTAGTCCCAGAGGATCTAACAACAATCATACCATAGGCTAGCTTCTAGGGTTTAGCCTCTTTGATCTTGTGGTAGATCCACTCTTGTAACACACATCATCAATATTAATCTAGCAGACGTAGGGTTTTACCTCCATCAAGAGGGCCCGAACCTGGGTAAAACATCGTGTCCCTTGTCTCCTGTTACCATCCGCCTAGACGCACAGTTCGGGACCCCCTACCCGAGATCCGCCGGTTTTGACACCGACAAGTTGCAATTAGACCCTCGACCTGCAAGTAGGGGTTTCTATCGGCCCAGTTGCAAGTCCACCCTTGACTAGCAACTCAGGAGGCCCTTGTTTGATGTTTTGTTTTCACCCTAGTCGCCAGTCCACCCCGGACTTGCAACTCAAGGGATGTAGTTTGTAATCGCGCCCAGTTGAAAGTCAACCATGTACTTGCAACTCGGGGATGTAGTTTTGTAGTTCCCGAGTTGCAAGTCCACCCTCGACTCGCAACTCGGGAGGGTGTTGTTTTGTTGTTTGTTTTCACTCCCGATCGGAAGTCCACCACCGACTTGCAACTTTGAGTGATGTAGTTTTGTAATCACCATAGTTGCAAGTCAACCATGTGCTCGCAACTCAGGGATGTAGTTTTGTAGTTTCCCCAGTTGCAAGTCCACCCTCGACTCGCAACTCGGGGGTGTTGTTTTTTGACCTACAACTAGTGGCTTCTGTCGGCCCAGTTGGAAGGCGGCAATCAACTCGCAACTATGGGCCCGTAGTTTTTTTTGTTTCCTACCACTTGCAAGTTAAGCATCGTTCTTGCAATTTTTGTGTTTTGTGATCTTGTATTCACCCGAGTTTGCAAGTTCACCATTTCTTTTGGCTTGCAACTATGGGCCCGCAGTTTTTCTCGCAACTGTGGGAACCATAGTTCTTTGTTTGATGCCACTTTTTTGCAAGTCTTACTCACTCGAAAATAGCAAGTCCAACCTTTTCTGACATGATGTTTGTATATTTCACAAATATATTTTTGGCATCTTTTTTGAAGCTAAAATTGCAAACGAGCGCCAACTAATAACTCGAGAGCCCCTTTTTTGATTTGATAGTTTGTTATGTCTTTTTTCATTTCTTTTTATGTTGATTTTTTTTGTAGGCGCACTAGTGTTTTTAGTGACCCTTTTTTATTTAATCTCAATTTTTTGTTTCACAATTTTTTTACAAGGTAGACGCTCAAAATGCTTTTTCTATGTTTTTCTTAGACTAAACACAGAGGCCTGTACTCAACTGCCCTTTTAAACCTTTTAATTTTACAAGGTAGACACTCAAAATGCTTTTTCTATGTTTTTCTTAGACTAAATACAGAGGCCTGTACTCAACTGCCCTTTTTAAACCTTTTAGGGGTTTTATGCAAAAAATCCAAAACTACAAATGATCTCCAATGACACACCGACACATTTATTTTTGCATTTGTTTTGTCTCACACTGTTTGAATCGGTGGAGTAGAGGAGGAGGAAGAGACGGGGGGCGACAAGCTCGAAGGCTATGGCGACCGAGATGGCCGCCGATGATCCCCCCCGTTGCACACATGTGCTCGACGTAGGAGCCACTCGCTCTGGACACGGCGGGCGAGCGCTGCGCGGCCATCGAGGCCTACGACATCCACACCGCTGACAAGGCACTGTTGGTCGGCCCTGCCCGCGAGCTCCGTGGGGCCGACGGAATCCTCGGTGTGGGCACTGTCCGTGAGTTCTACACGGCCGATTTGCCGCAAGGGACAGTGAGTAGCTCCTTTTCCCCCTCCTCTCTCCTATGGAATCTGCGTGATTCCTGCTCGTGGCACATGCTCAAAATTACTGCGGCCGTGTCTGTGTTGCCATACGTTTTCGCCCTAGGCAGATTTGTAATTCAGTAGTCTGGTTCATTAGGGTTGTTGTTGCATAGGGATACCAGAGTTGAGGACGCACAAAATAAATTCAAGGAAAATAAGGACTGTCATGCTAGTTGTTTTTCAGGTTTTTGTGTTCAGTGTATATGTTGGGAGAGCATGCATCATATTTTCAGTTTTCTAATTGCTCAGAGAGGATGCATCATCTTCAGAGATCATGCATCATGTTCAGAGAGTATGACTCATCAGTCAATGTTCAGAGAGAGATGTATCATGTTCAGAAAGTTTGACCCATCATCTTCAGTAATTGTTTAGAGAGACATGCATCATGTTCAGAGAGTTTGACTCATCATGTTCAGTAATTGCTCAGATTGTCGTCACATTTTTTTTTCTGCTAATCTTGAATTGTGTATCATTGTTTAGAGAGTTGACTCATCAATCAATTTTCAGAGAGTTTTGACTCACGAGTCAATGTTCAGAGAGGATGCCTTCATCTTCAGAGAAGTTTGACTCATCAGCCATTTTTGTTCCTCACAACAACGCCCAGGCCTGGGCGCACATGTTGACTTTTATAAAAAAACAGACAAACAAATAACAGAGCCCAACAAAAAGGTGGGGGTGCGTTGTTGGGCTCGGTGGGAAGGCTGGTGAGACAAAAACAAGCAGACAAACAAATAATGAGCCCAACAAACAAGGTGGGGTGCGTTGTTGGGCTTGGTGGGGAGGGCTGGTGAGACAAAAAAACAGACAAACAAACAAGGTGGGGAGGCGATGCGTTGTTTGGGCTGGGCGGGGTGGGCTGGTGGGACCAAAAACAAACAGAAAGGGGGTGATCGGGAGCAACAGGTTGGTTGTTTTGTCCACGAAGCGACCATATTAGGTGATGATGTCATGTTAGATGTGAGATATTATCTCACATCTAGACGTGACATGTATGCACCCTAATGAATTTTATCACCTCGAGGGAAGTAAGGACAACTCCAAATTTCGAGCCCTCCAATCGCTCGGACCCATCGAAGTGGATAGTCCAAAGATGTCTTTGTCCGGTTTGTCTTCTGATGTCTGTAACTCTGTCCAATCATTGATGAAATCCACAAGGGCCTGGGATTTGATAGCTGTTCGAGGCATATACTTCAAACCGTGTGGTCCAAGCTCAATAGCCCATTTAGCAACCCAGCCAGTTGCCTCCCTGTTCTGGACGATATCCCCCAAAGGAGCGGAACTGACCACTGTGATGGGATGACCTTGAAAGTAGTGCTTGAGCTTTCGACTTGCCATGAAAACCCCATACACCAGCTTCTGCCAATGCGGATATCTTTGCTTTGACTCAATGAGCACTTCGCTGATATAATAAACCGGCCTTTGAACCGGGTATTCCTTCACAGCCTCCTTGCGCTCCACCACAATAGCTATGCTGACAGCCCGGGCATTAGCAGCCACGTATAAAAACAGTGGCTCCTTATCAACTGGAGCAGCAAGAACCGGCGGTTCAGCCAACTACTTCTTTAAGTCCTCAAACGTCGCATCAGCAGCATCATTCCGCATAAAATTGTTCCGTCTTCTTCAACATCGACATGTAGGATCGCCTTCTCTCCCAACCTGCTGATAAACTGGCTCAAAGCCGCAATGCGACCTGCCAGACGTTGAACATCATTGATACACGCCGGTTTAGCGAGGGACGTAATAGCTTTAATCTTTTCTGGATTAGCCTTAATGCCCCTGTCAGATACCAGAAACCCTAGGAGCTTGCCTGCCGGAACACCGAAGACGCACTTGTCCGGATTGAGCATCATCTTATAAACCCGCAGATTATCAAAGGTCTCCTTGAGGTCATCTATCAGCGTCTCCTTTTTCCTGGATTTTACCACAATATCAACCACATAAGCATGAACATTGCGCCCAATCTGAGTGAAGACAATTCTGCACACAGCGCTAATAAGTTTCGTGGGCACTCTTGAGCCCAAAGGGCATAGACACATAACAGAAGGCTCCAAGGGAGTGATGAAGGCTATCTTCTCCTGGTCCTCAACTGCCATCTTGATCTGATGATAACCAGAATAAGCATCCAAGAAACTCAAACGCTCACAACCCGCCGTAGCATCAATGATTTGATCAATACGAGGGAGGGCAAAGGGATCAGCTGAGCAAGCTTTGTTCAAATCTGTATAATCCACACACATCCGCCAAGTGCCGTTTTTCTTAAGTACAGCACCGGATTAGCCAACCACTCTAGGTGAAACACCTCCACAATAAACCCTGCTGCCAATAGCCGGGCTACCTCTTCACCAATGGCCTTGCGCCTCTCTTCATTAAAACGGCGAACAAACTGGTTGACCAGTTTGAACTTCGGATCAATATTAAGAGTGTGCTCAGCGAGTTCCCTCGGTACACCTGGCATGTCAGAAGGTTTCCATGCAAAGATGTCCCGGTTCTCACGGATGAACTCGATGAGCGCGCTTTCCTATTTCGGATCCAAGTTGACGTTGATGTTGAACTGCTCAGATGAATCACCAGGAACAAAATCAACCAATTTAGTCTCATCAGCCGATTTAAACTTCAAAGCCGGATCATGCTCTGTAGTGGGCTTCTTTAGAGAAGTCATATCTACCGGATCAACATTGTCCTTATAAAACTTCAACTCCTCCGTTGCACAAACCGACTCAGCATAAGCCGCATCACCTTCCTCACACTCCAGAGCAATCTTGCGGCTACTGTGAACCGTGATGGTTCCCTTATGACCCGGCATCTTTAGATGCAGATTAACATATCACGGTCTTGCCATGAATTTAGCATAAACCGCCGTCCAAACAGGGCATGATCTGAGACTTCTGATTTTAACCACTTCAAAGGTCACCGTCTCTGATCTTGAATCATGATCATCTCCAAAAACCACCTCCAAAGCTATCTTACCAACAGGGTAAGCCTATTTACCAGGCACCACACCGTGGAAAACGGTGTTTGACGGTCTAAGATTCTTAGCTGTCAACCCCAAGCGCCGGAAGGTTTTGTAATACAAGATATTGATATCGCTCCCTCCGTCCATGAGCACCTTGGTGAACTTATAACCTCCAACCTGCGGTGCAACCACCAAAGCTAGGTGGCCCGGATTGTCAACCCGGGGCGGATGATCCTCCCGACTCCAAGCAATAGGTTGTTCAGACCAGCGCAGATAACGAGGCACTGCCGGCTCAACAGAATTTACTGCCCTTTTATGGAGCTTCTGATCGCGCTTGCACAAACTAGTAGTGAAGACATGATACTGTCCACCGTTTAACTGCTTCGGGTTGCTCTGATAACCCGATCGCTGTCGATTCCCTTGATTATTCTCAACATTGTGACCACCTTGGTTGTTCTGATTGCCCTGATTATTCTTAAATCCTGAGTTTGAACCGCCACCACCGTAACCCGGCCCGTGAAACCCTGGACCGGAACCACCGGATGGACCCTAATCATACCGGAAAAGATCAGAGTTTTTGAATTCCCTCATGATGAAACAATCCTTCCAGAGGTGTGTGGCCGGAACCTCCTTTGTCCCGTGCTTTGGGCAGGGCTGGTTTAACAAGCGTTCCAGATTCATGCCTCCAGTGCGTTGGGGCGGTTTACCCTTACGGCGCTGCGTATTGCCCTGCATATTGGTGTTAGCCACAAAAATTTGAATTATCCGCTTTACGCTTACAATTGTTCCCATGGCTCGCCTGGTTATGCTGTCCTTTTGTACCGGCATTCTTCTTTCCCTTCTCTGCTTTTCTTCATCGTAATCGAGGTCCTTGGTATTATCGTAATCAAAGATACTTAACCGAGCTGCCATGAGCGTTCCATATCATTGCAGTGACGCTTGAGCCGTCCCAACTTCATATTCAATGACTTAAATCGGCAATTACCTTCCAAGGTCACGATTGCCGTGTCAGGATTGATGCGGCCTGACGAATGCAAGGTCTCTGTAACCCGGCGCACCCAATGAATTGTTGATTCATTCTCTCCTTGGACACAAGCCGCCAGATCCACAATGGACATGGGTTGCTTGCACGTATCCTAGAAGTTCGCTATAAACTTGGCCTTCAACTCATCCCATGAACTGATCGAGTTAACAGGCAGGCTCTTCAGCCAGGTATGAGCCGTTCCTTCTAACATCATGGTGAAGTATTTTGCACATGCCGCTTCATCCACGCCCAACATCTCCATTGCCATCTCATAACTTTCAACCCACGCCTCGGGGGTGATCGCGGTATTAAATTAGGCACTTTACACGGACCCTTGAAATCCTTGGGCAGCCGCACATTACGCAGAGCCGGGGTGAGGCATGGTACTCCCCAAGAGCTAAAAGCCAAACCACGTTCAACTGATGCCACTGGCTGAACCAGAGCGGGTTGATTCTGGTATTGTGCTGCCAACTGCGCTGCTAACTCTGCTTCGCGCCGTGCTCTGCCGTTGTTCACCACATCCTGAGCATTCAAACTGCCGTGCGCCGGATTAGGCCCTCAAGGGGCATCACAACGCCGCGCACTGCTTGACACGGCCGGTTCGTCCATGTGCCTGCTATAACTCTTGCTCGGACGGGGGGTTGAATATTCTGTCCCTGGCCAGAATAAGCCCGTTGTCGCACAATGTAGGTTTGAAGAAGATCCCTGGCCCGTCGTGTCTCAACCGCCGCCAGTGAGTCACCCTCCATCGGAATAGCTGCCAAACGCGACGCTGCAGCAATCATGTTATCCAAAGGGCTAGAGAAGTGACCCGGTGGTGTTGTTACGTATTGCGGCGAGTTGTCCGTCCGTCGAGGCGGGTCCATCACCCGTCGCTGATCCGGCGCCGCCCCAGGTGCCTCGGTCAGGTTTATTGCTGCCGGATTACCGGGCCCGGCTCCTGGAGTATTGAAGAGAATCATACCCTCGTAAACCGGCGGCAGACGAGACCGGTACTTCCTTATCATTACTTCGTTTGATGCGTTCTGATCCAACATAAGCCGGTAATTCTGCGCCTGGATCTGTTGTGATAAGGCATCTAAAGCGGCCCGCTCTTTAGCCATCTTGGCCTCCTCAGCTGCCAAGTCTTCCTTGGCCTGAGTTACCCGATCCTTCAGTTTTGTAACATCCGCATTATGCTGATCTGCTTGGGTCTCCGGGGTGACTGTCGTGGTCAACAACGTCGTCAAAGCGTCCAACAAACCGGCAAGAACTTGAGCCGACCAGCTCGCAGGGCCTCCTGCCGCGGCTGCCGATCCGGAGATCATTGCTGCTGTAGATGAAGATTGCACGGTGGGTTGCGTATCGGCCATGAAGATTGCAACCCGGTTTGGCGGTTCAAAGGGGCCCGGAATACTGTCGCCATCAGAATATCCCCCAATCTAGCCATCTTGCAAATTGGTACAGTGACTCGGTTTCGCCAGTGGATGATTCACCATCTGAATAGATGGCCGTCTCACCGTCGGACACCGGTTCAGATTCCGCACCATGGATGAACCCTACGAACGCACGCTTCATGGCAGGCTGAACCCGGGCAGGACTTGCATCGCCGAGCCATTTCGACGAGGTCGGTGGAGATGTCCGACTCGGGGCCCGGTTCACGATCTTGCCGATGAAAACATGAATTCCGCCAAAGGGGACCCAAGACCAGATTCGATTGAGCCGGCCTCGGGCCCCAAACAAGGCTGTCGATGTAGAGCTTGCGCGACGACTCTTGGTCATCCGGCCAACCGCGTACCTTTGAGTCCTTCAAAGTTGCCCTTTAAGAACTTCCGGAACCATCGATGCGATAGCTACGGTGGGCGCCAACTGTCGTGGAATTAACACGTAAGATGTCCAAGCAGAAGAACTTAGTCGTGGATCCATCGCAGAGAGGTTATCTTAAAGGGGTTAAACCGGAAACAAAGGACACATGAAGTTTATACTGGTTCGGCCCCTTTCGGTGAAGGTAAAAGCCTACGATCCAGTTGTTGTGGGATTGATTGATCTCGATGAGCAAGGAGCGAATCCGCTTTACCTATCTCTCGAGCTGTTGTTTCTTGTTCCTGAACCGCCGCCGGGTCGTCCCTTTATATACACAGGTTGACGCCCGACCGGTTTACAGAGTCCCAAGGCCGCTCATACAAGTGTCCGCTCGGTCTCTTCCTTTCCCTAACTTACAATACAAGTTATACATCTATGGCGGTTTACTACTATGGGCCCTAACCCGCCTTTGGGCTCGTGGCCTCTAAGCTTTAATAGGAGAGCGCCATACTCCTTGTTTTCATGGGCTTCAATATAGATGAGCGTGAACTGCCCCTCCCGGGTGGTTTACACTCGATGAGTTATGTCCCCAACAACACTCGACATCATAATCTTAGGTGATAATCCTCGCCGCCAGTGTGAGATTATCTTTAGTGTTTGAACCAAACTCCCATGACTCCAGGGACCTATTACTTTGTGTGCACTAGCAAACACATGAGTCCCTTACTATTTATGTCAAAAATCTCCAAAACATAAGGAGGCAAATTGTTGCACCAACACGGAGTATCTGAGAGAACCAATTATGTAAGATAAAAAGGTTGATGGCTATTGGAGCAACAAGAGGTTTTCCAGGTATGCTCGGTTCAGCTGATTGCAACCATTGGCAATGGAAGAACCACCCCCAAATATTTGTAGGGGATGTACCAAGGTCACTCCAAAGAGGTCACCATCATACTAGAAGCAGTGGCATCAAGGGACTTATGGATTTGGCATGCTTTCTTTAGCATGGCTGGTTCTCACAATGACATCAATGTTATCTAGTGATCTCCATTGTTCACAAGACTTTGTAATGGGGATGCGCCACTGCAGCAATACACCCTCAATGGGCACAACTACTACATATGGGATACTACCTTGCCAATGGAATCTATCCTTGGTGGATGCGTTTAGAAGACCATAAACGATTCCCATGGCAACAAACAATGTCCACTTTACAACAATGCAAGAAGCACCTAGAAAGAATGTGGAGAGGGCATTCAGAGTGCTTCAAGCTTGTTGGGGTATTGTTCGTCTAGCTGTGATGATGTGCGAATCAGAGACTTTGTGGCAACTAACGACATGTTGTGTCATTTTGCTTAATATGATTGTTGAGGATGATGAGGGTGGAGGGGCAGCCCGAATACATGATTTTGAGAAGTCCGGAGTACAAGTCCGCCTTCCGAAATAATATGCAAAGCATATTTGTGAATTTTCTAAAGATGCGTAGGAATCTTCGAGATTGAAATGTGCACGTGCAACCAGGGGCGGAGCTCATGTTGAATCGAGCCGTGGCCCACCCAGGATTTTGGCAAAAATGCATCTTCGTAGATCATCCCACCTAACGTATCATGTTAGACTCACGCAGGAAAAGCCAGCTAACCACACCAACAGGGACTGTTGGGTATTCAAGCAGGCAGGCAAGTTAATTGCCGAAAGCAATGACAAGGGGTTGCATAGCAATGACGAGGACGAGACCCAACCGCCGAAGAATAGAGGATGTAAGGTTTCCCACAAAAGCGGATGGTGAACATGATATACGCAACGCACATACCCAAAAGGGAGCGGAAGCGTGCACTCGTGGATGTCTACGCGATGGAGCCAGTTGCCCGAGTTCAATCCATGGTCCTCCGCCCGATCACTTTTGACCGAAGGACCACCCCACCAAAGATCCGCCACGGCGGATTCGGCCAGACCGGTCTTAGACCCAATCGTCGATGGATTTCACCTAACCGTAGTCCCCGATGGATGGCAAAGAAATTTGAACTCGCTTTACCAGGATACAAGGCGCAAAATGGGCATAGACCCTCAAGGATTAAACCTACCAAAATGACCTTTAAAGGCGTCATACCAGGTGTAGAATCCAATTGTACAAGCTCAATTACACCGAAGTGGTCTTCGGATCCCGGATAACTTCCGGCGAGGAGTTAATCTTCGACATAGTCCCGTTCGCGGCTGCTATCATGCCTTGCTTTCGGACGCATCAAGCTTTCAAAGTTCAACGCGGTGCCGCACCACGCATACCTCAAGCTCAAGATGCCAGCCCTCGAGGAGTCATCACGGTCAATGGAAACATCGAACGCTCTTCTCCGCACGGAGGAACACACACAATGACTCTCGCGGCGGAAGTGCAATGCAGCCTCTTAAGGCAATTCTCGAGTCCGCCGTTAAGCGGCCGGACACACTAAGCGCACTTCGGAGTAACTTACAACAAGACCACCAGCACGCTCCGAAAGCAGGCGAAGTAAAGGCGGCCCCAACCCCAGCCCCGCAAAACGTCAGCAGGTCCTTCGCGCATACAACTACGCTCACGAAGATACCATGGGCATGGGGAGAGGGCACGACCACGATAAACCTGCATCATGGATCAACCACACCAGGGCTCTCAAGTGTGTCGTTCCTTTTCTTTTCTTTTTACCTTTTACTTTTTACCCACAGGACTCCGCTTGTCGAAGCCACGTCCTCAAAGACACCTGCCGAACTCACGATGCAACTGCCAGGGAAGGATAAAGGCTACAAACGAATATACAGGTGGTCTCCGTTACGAGCATTTTTATACACCAATCTGCAGCCTACCCCTGGAGGGGGACATGTTTAACAGTTCCATACCTTGCTTATCGCACTATTTGTATCATTCTGCATTCGTAGCAGCACTTATTGAATAAAACAATGCAGCACCTTTTTGCTTATAATTGTATTTCTTTTTCATACATATGTTCATTCACGGCATGTTGCATCCGTACACTTTGGTACGACTAATATACACCAGGGGCTTATGTTTCCCGCGTTATGGTGTGATGAGTCCGAACACTTTCAAAAGTGCGGCACCCCGAACTTATAGCACTATATGCATCGGCTCCGAATCATGTCTTGGGTCAATAGTTGGGTTTGCCCGGCTCCCGTGTTTTGGTACCTTACGCCCGTTATATCGGCTAAGGTAGCACCGGAGAACCACTGCGATTCCGCCCCAGTTCGGCTGGGTTAACGCCTCAGTGGAGAAAGCTAAAACTGACCGTCATGATGAGGCGAGAGACCGGTCGCTATTCGAGAGGTTTTTTGCGAGTTCTTAAAGACTTATGCCGCTTAGAGCGAGGAGCCGGATACTGTCCGGCCAAGGCGTGGATAGCGCCCCAAATTCGGCCTTCCGAAGACTAGGGGCTTCACCGAAATTTAAAATTATAGAATTCTATGGCTAAGTGAGAGTGTTCAAGCATTATAAGTCCGGTTGCCTTGTTCACTGTGTTCAGCGCCTCCTAGATGTACCCAAAAATGGGAACAAGAGCGCTCAAGTTTATCCCGAACACCCCAAAGCACTCGTGGCATGGGGGCTGGAAGCCGACGACTTGCCATCTCTCGATTTGATAAACAACCGCATGTAAGGTAATATTTTAAATTAACAAGCGTTGCTTAGCGCATATGAACTAAGTTTTCAGCGCACAAGATAACAAAATGTGAGTCTACTCAAATATTACATCTTTGGAGCACTCACCCGCAATAGTGCGGGTGCCCTTCAGCACACTCTTATAATACATCTCGGGCGTGCGATGCTCCTTGCCCTCTGGTGGCGGGTCCGTCCACGAGCTTACAGGCATCCATCTTGCCCCAGGCACCTTTTGCGCGGGCAAGGGCCCGACGGGCACCCTCGATACAAGCAGAATGCTTGATAACTTCAACCCACGGGCACGCATCCACCACCACAGACCAGGCCAAGTAGCTCCTGTGCATGGCCTCCTTAGGCCCACAAATTAACTATGAGGCCCTTCATGGCCTGTTCGGCCGCCTTGTGGAGCTCGACCACTGCTTCACCGTCGCTAAGCACTGATGCCCGGCCTCAAAGATATCGAGACCGTAAGACCTTCTCCGCCGAGCTCCCTCCTCGGCCCGATAGAATGCGGCAAAGACGACACGCTTGCGAGGAAGATCTGCGAACGCCTCGAGAACTCCGATTCGGGTAAGCAATGTAATTAACACTCACATGCTTACTCTGCATGAAAAATGCCTTACCCGCTGCTATTTTCTTCACCGCCTCAATCTCCTGGAGGGCCTTGTATGCTTCGGCCTTAGCGGTTTTGGCACTCTCAAGAGCCGTTGCAAGCTCATACTCTCGAGTCTTCGAGTCACGCTCCAAGTTCTCAAGTTTTTTCACGAGATCCTGGAGCTCTTGTTGTACCTCCGCCACCCGCGCCTCGCTTCTCTCGCCTGCGCTCCGCGGCCGCATTACGTTCGGCCACGGCCACCGCCTCCTTCAGGGTCGCCACCTCGTTAGTGGCCCCTAGAATACCCACGTTATCCTTGTCATTTTTTCTTGCAACCAAATCCTTTTCTGTAAGGTACAATTTTCATAAGGTATTACTCACCTTCTTTTTCCTCGAGCTGCTTCTTGGCATGACTGAGCTCGTTCTCAGACCGCTCGAGGTTTTTCTTCAAATTATTGACCTCCAGCGGTCTTGGCGGAGGTCAAAGAAGACACTGCAATCCCATATTGACATATTTTTATGACTCCTGCGTTTATCTTTCTAAAGATCCTCATCCGGCTTTTCTTTCCGAACACCGAACCGAGCATCGTGGGCTACCGCCTATGCGGTACTATTTTACATATATTGAAATTCTTACCTCAAAGCTTTGTTAGAAGGTCACTGCGAGCTTCGATCAGCCCGCTTTTGGCGAAATGAACCTTCTCAATCACCGCACTCATAACAGGCGGTGTTCCTCTTCGATGGAGGCGCCGTTGAGCGCCCAAAGAATTATCCGGCACCTCCGGTTGGACGGAGGCAGCCGGCGTCACGGTCTTGCCCTTCTTACGAAGGGGTCGTCCGCCGGACTCCGGAGCCACTGTGGCCTCCGGGGCCAAGTCCGGTGCACAGTCCGGGAGGGTGTCTTGTGACACCTCCGGGGCCTCCTCCTCCTGGTGGGTCCTTTTCTGGGATCCCACCTCGGCGTCGTCCGCGGCACGAGGGGTGGAGGCAGTCGGAAGGGAATCCATATCCGACGCACCCAAGGACCCGCTCGACGAAACGGGAAGATCATCCTTGGGCGGACTGCAGGTTGTATGCGGCATTAGAAAGACGTTATGTGGCGAAAAGAAAAAACCTTGAAGTTATTCGTGAATCCGGACACTTGCAATCTCTCCAGGGGCTTGGCCCTTGTAGGCCAATCCCCCTCGTCGTCGTCGACGTTGGTGGAGAAGTCCGGAGGAAGGGTTCTTCCTTCTTGGACCCTCCGGCCTCCCCGGTTAGGCGGCCTTCCTTTTCCTCTCCTCCTCACTGGGAGAAGCTTCTTCTTCTTCCTCCTCGTCTTCGGAGAAGATTCGCTTGAAATCCGACAAAGACTGGCGCCGGGAGCTCCTTCGAGTTCCCGTGACCTCCTTCTTGGCCTTCTTCTCCGGCACCTACATGGTGCCGGGCAGCAGCCCGTCAATCGGGCATCCGCCGGGTCTTCAGCAAAGGAGCCGGACGGTTAATCTGTCCGGACGTCTTCAGCCAGACCTGTCGAAGAATAGGGAGTTTTTAGATCCCACATAGAGTCAATCTATGAAAAAAGAGTCCCGTAAAGGGTAAAATAACTTACCTCGCCGGCTTGACGCCGCGAGCTGTATCCGCGATCTTTGTTAGCGGATGCGGGGGCTTCGGCGCCTTGAACAAGCACCTTCTAGGCATCTTCGTGACGTAGTATCGAAGAGCCGGCTCAAGGTTCGTGTCAGGCCGGATCGAACTCCCACAAATTGAAGGCCCGTTGTTGGCATGGGAGAATCCGCGGATGAGCATCACTGGATTACGCCGACAAGCCTAAGATTCTTGTCCACTGTGTTTCGGACGCCTGCTTGGAGTCCGGATAGCTCGTCCGAATCCCCCACTTCAGCCCGTCTCTTTCCATGACGAGAGCCGTGGGGAATCCAGATCTGAATTCGGGGCCGCTGCCCAATCAGGGTCACACGGCTCGGTGATGTAGAACCACCCGATTGCCACCCCTTGATGGTTTCCACGAAAGTGCCCTCCACCACGCGTGGCGTGGGACATCCTCGCCACCATGGCGCCTCCGACTCCGGCTTGGCTGCCCTTCACAACCTTGACTTGACATCAAGGTCTTGAGCCACAAGTCAAGTGGGCTGGATGCGCAGGAATGCCTCGCATACCACGATAAACGCCGACATGTTGAGGATGAAATTCGGGCCAGATCATGGAAATATAGGCCGTAGTAGAACATGAGCCCCGGACAAAGGGATGAAGCAGAAGCCCACCATGGAGGAAATGGGGAAGAAATACTACCCTCTCATGGGGCCTGGGTTGGGGACGAGCTCTCCCTCGTCGGGGAGCCGACGCAGCGATGTTCTTTGGACAAATATCCGGCGCTGCGCAGCTTCTCGGATCTGCCCCTCCGTGACGGAGGAGGCCATCCACTGCCTCCCGCTCCGGACATAGTTGGAGAAGGTTGAGGTAAGAAGTGCATACTTGGGCTGGAGCTCGAGTTCATGGAGATGGATAAGCCAAGGAGGAAGAAGGCGCAGTAAAAGGGTTAGATCTTTATCCCCTTATATGGGCGGACGTAAACATGTGTCCCCACCGCCCTGGTAAAACTCGCTTATCTCCCAAGCGTCACAATCAATGGCGCGGTTGGGTTACCCACGTCCGTATTGATGGGAATCCGGAATAAGGGGAACACGATCTACGCCTCGACAAGACGTGCCAGGAAACCGCCGCTAAACGCTACCGAGGTGGAACAGTAAAAACAATTTGAATAAAGGCTTGGTAGTGGTGCGACGTCACGCCCACAAAATACGCCGCCAGATTGATCTTGTGTAATATTATTCTCTCTACGGTGGTATGTGGAATTTATTTTTGCAGAGCCGGAAACTATCCTGGTGTTCACAATCTTCTATACATTATTCGGAGGAAGAACCCGCCTTGCAATGCCGAAGACAACATGCGTGCCGGACTCATCGTCATTGAAGCCTGGTTCGTGGGCTCTTGAGGAGTTCCGGACTAGGGGGTGTCCGGATAGTCAACTATCATCATTGGCGGACTCCAAGACTATGAAGATACAAGATTGAAGACTTCGTCCGTGTCCGGATGGGACTTTCCTTGGCGTGGAAGGCAAGCTTGGCGACACGGATATGTAGATCTCCTACCATTGTAACCGACTACGTAACCCTAACCCTATCCGGTGTCTATATAAACCGAGGGTTTTAGTCCGTGAGACGAACAACAATCATACCATAGGCTAGCTTCTAGGGTTTAGCCTCTTTGATCTCGTGGTAGATCCACTCTTGTAACACACATCATCAATATTAATCTAGCGGGGCGTAGGGTTTTACCTCCATCAAGAGGGCCCGAACACAGGTAAAACATCGTGTCCCTTGTCTCCTGTTACCATCCGCCTAGACGCACGATTCGGGACCCCCTACCCGAGATCCGCCGGTTTTGACACCGACAAGTTGCAATTAGACCCTCGACCTGCAAGTAGGGGTTTCTATCGGCCCAGTTGCAAGTCCACCCTTGACTAGCAACTCAGGAGGCCCTTGTTTGTTGTTTTGTTTTCACCCTAGTCGCCAGTCCACCCCGGACTTGCAACTCAAGGGATGTAGTTTGTAATCGCGCCCAGTTGAAAGTCAACCATGTACTTGCAACTCGGGGGATGTAGTTTTTGTAGTTGCCCTAGTTGCAAGTCCACCCCTCGACTCGCAACTCGGGGGAGGGTGTTGTTTTGTTGTTTGTTTTCACTCCCAGTCGGAAGTCCACCACCGACTTGCAACTTTGAGTGATGTAGTTTTGTAATCACCATAGTTGCAAGTCAACCATGTGCTCGCAACTCAGGGATGTAGTTTTGTAGTTTCCCCAGTTGCAAGTCCACCCTCGACTCGCAACTCCTGGGGTGTTGTTTTTGACCTACAACTAGTGGCTTCGCCGCCCGGTTGAAGGCGGCAATCAACTCGCAACTATGGGCCCGTAGTTTTTTTGTTTCCTACCACTTGCAAGTTAAGCATCGTTCTTGCAATTTTGTGTTTTATGATCTTGTATTCACCCGAGTTTGCAAGTTCACCATTTCTTTTGGCTTGCAACTATGGGCCCGCAGCTTTCTCAAGAATCGTGGGAACCATAGTTCTTTGTTTGATGCCACTTTTTTGCAAGTCTTACTCACTCGAAAATAGCAAGTCCAACCTTTTCTGACATGATGTTTGTATATTTCACAAATATATTTTTGGCATCTTTTTTGAAGCTAAAATTGCAAACGAGCGCCAACTAATAACTCGAGAGCCCCTTTTTTGATTTGATAGTTTGTTATGTCTTTTTTCATTTCTTTTTATGTTGGTTTTTTTTGTAGGCGCACTAGTGTTTTTAGTGACCCTTTTTTATTTAATCTCAATTTTTTGTTTCACAATTTTTTTACAAGGTAGACGCTCAAAATGCTTTTTCTATGTTTTTCTTAGACTAAACACAGAGGCCTGTACTCAACTGCCCTTTTTAAACCTTTTTAATTTTACAAGGTAGACACTCAAAATGCTTTTTCTATGTTTTTCTTAGACTAAATACAGAGGCCTGTACTCAACTGCCCTTTTTAAACCTTTTTAGGGGGTTTTATGCAAAAAAATCCAAAACTACAAATGATCTCCAATGACACACCGACACATTTATTTTTGCATTTGTTTTGTCTCACACTGTTTGAATCGGTGGAGTAGAGGAGGAGGAAGAGACGGGGGGCGACAAGCTCGAAGGCTATGGCGACCGAGATGGCCGCCGATGAGCCCCCTGTTGTGTACCACACATGTGCTCGACGTAGGAGCCACTCGCTCTGGACACGGCGGGCGAGCGCTGCGCGGCCATCGAGGCCTACGACATCCACACCGCTGACAAGGCACTGTTGGTCGGCCCTGCCCGCGAGCTCCGTGGGGCCGACGGAATCCTCAGTGTGGGCACTGTCCGTGAGTTCTACACGGCCGATTTGCCGCAAGGGACAGTGAGTAGCTCCTTTTCCCCCTCCTCTCTCCTATGGAATCTGCGTGATTCCTGCTCGTGGCACATGCTCAAAATTACTGCGGCCGTGTCTGTGTTGCCATACGTTTTCGCCCTAGGCAGATTTGTAATTCAGTAGTCTGGTTCATTAGGGTTGTTGTTGCATAGGGATACCAGAGTTGAGGACGCACAAAATAAATTCAAGGAAAATAAGGACTGTCATGCTAGTTGTTTTTCAGGTTTTTGTGTTCAGTGTATATGTTGGGAGAGCATGCATCATATTTTCAGTTTTCTAATTGCTCAGAGAGGATGCATCATCTTCAGAGATCATGCATCATGTTCAGAGAGTATGACTCATCAGTCAATGTTCAGAGAGAGATGTATCATGTTCAGAAAGTTTGACCCATCATCTTCAGTAATTGTTTAGAGAGACATGCATCATGTTCAGAGAGTTTGACTCATCATGTTCAGTAATTGCTCAGATTGTCGTCACATTTTTTTCTGCTAATCTTGAATTGTGTATCATTGTTTAGAGAGTTGACTCATCAATCAATTTTCAGAGAGTTTTGACTCACGAGTCAATGTTCAGAGAGGATGCCTTCATCTTCAGAGAAGTTTGACTCATCAGCCATTTTTGTTCCTCACAACAACGCCCAGGCCTGGGCGCACATGTTGACTTTTTATAAAAAAAACAGACAAACAAATAACAGAGCCCAACAAAAAAGGTGGGGGTGCGTTGTTGGGCTCGGTGGGGAAGGCTGGTGAGACAAAAAAACAAGCAGACAAACAAATAACAGAGCCCAACAAACAAGGTGGGGGTGCGTTGTTGGGCTTGGTGGGGAGGGCTGGTGAGACAAAAAAACAGACAAACAAACAAGGTGGGGAGGCGATGCGTTGTTTGGGCTGGGCGGGGTGGGCTGGTGGGACCAAAAACAAACAGAAAGGGGGTGATCGGGAGCAACAGGTTGGTTGTTTTGTCCACGAGCGGACCATATTAGGTGATGATGTCATGTTAGATGTGAGATATTATCTCACATCTAGACGTGACATAGACAGACCCTAATGAATTTTATCACCTCGAGGGGAAGTAAGGACAACTCCAGCCCCGAGCCCTCCAATTGCCTGGACCCATCGAAGTGGATAGTCCAGTATGTACTGTCCGGTTTGTCTTCTGATGTCTGTAACTCTGTCCAATCATTGATGAAATCCACAAGGGCCTGGGATTTGATAGCTGTTCGAGGCATATACTTCAAACCGTGTGGTCCAAGCTCAATAGCCCATTTAGCAACCCAAACCGCTTGCCTCCACTGTTTCGGACGATATCCCCAAAGGAGCGGAATCGACCAATCGTGATGGGATGACCTTGAAAGTAGTGCTTGAGCTTCGACTTGCCATGAAAACCCCATACACCAGCCTTCTCGCCAATGCGGATATCTTTGCTTTGACTCAATGAGCACTTCACGATATAATAAACCGCCTTTGAACCGGTATTCCTTCACGACCTCCTTGCGCTCCACCACAATAGCTATCTTGCCGACAAATGGGCATTAGCGTACCACGATAAAAACAAAGTGGCTCCTTATCAACTGGAGCTGCAAGAACCGCGGTTCAGCCAACTACTTCTTTAAGTCCTCAAACGTCGCATCAAGAAGATCATTCCGCATAAAATTGTCTGCCTTCTTCAACATCCGTCTGGGTAGGGATCGCCTTCTCTCCCAACTCGCCGATAAATCGGCTCAAAGCCGCAATGCGACTCCGCCAGACGTTGAACATCATTGATACACGCCCGGTTTAGCGAGGGACGAATAGCTTTAATCTTTTCCGGATTAGCCTTAATGCCCCTGCCGATACCGTAAACCCTAGGAGCTTGCTGCCGGAACAATCAAGACGCACTTGTCCGGATTGAGCATCATCTTATAAACCCGCAGATTATCAAAGGTCTCCTTGAGGTCATCTATCGCGTCTCCTTTTTCCTGGATTTTACCATAATATCAACCACATAAGCATGAACATAGCGCCCAATCTGAAAGTGAAGACAATTTGCACACAGCGCTAATAAGTTTCGTGGGCACTCTTGAGCCCAAAGGGCATAGACACATAACAGAAGGCTCCAAGGGAGTGATGAAGGCTATCTTCTCCTGGTCCTCAACTGCCATCTTGATCTGATGATAACCAGAATAAGCATCCAAGAAACTCAAACGCTCACAACCCGCCGTAGCATCAATGATTTGATCAATACGAGGGAGGGCAAAGGGATCAGCTGAGCAAGCTTTGTTCAAATCTGTATAATCCACACACATCCGCCAAGTGCCGTTTTTCTTAAGTACCAGCACCGGATTAGCCAACCACTCTAGGTGAAACACCTCCACAATAAACCCTGCTGCCAATAGCCGGGCTACCTCTTCACCAATGGCCTTGCGCCTCTCTTCATTAAAACGGCGAACAAACTGGTTGACCAGTTTGAACTTCGGATCAATATTAAGAGTGTGCTCAGCGAGTTCCCTCGGTACACCTGGCATGTCAGAAGGTTTCCATGCAAAGATGTCCCGGTTCTCACGGATGAACTCGATGAGCGCTTTCCTATTTCGGATCCAAGTTGACGTTGATGTTGAACCGCCAGATGAATCACCAGAACAAAATCAACCAATTTAGTCTCATCACCGATTTAAACTTCAAAGCCGGATCATGCTCAGAGTGGGCTTCTTTAGAGAAGTCATATCTACCGGATCAACATTGTCCTTATAAAACTTCAACTCCTCCGCTGCACAAACCGACTCAAAGATAAGCCGCATCACCTTCCTCACACTCCAGAGCAATCTTATGCCATCATGAACCGTGATGGTTCCCTTATGACCCGGCATCTTGAGCTGCAGATAAACATAACACGGTCTTGCCATGAATTTAGCATAAACCGGCCGTCCAAACAGGGCATGATACAGACTTCTGATTTTAACCACTTCAAAGGTCACCGTCTCTGATCTTGAATCATGATCATCTCCAAAAACCACCTCCAAAGCTATCTTACCAACTGGGTAAGCCGATTTACCAGGCACCACACCGTGGAAAACGGTGTTTGACGGTCTAAGATTCTTATCTGTCAACCCCATGCGCCGGAAGGTTTTGTAATACAAGATATTGATACTGCTCCCTCCGTCCATGAGCACCTTGGTGAACTTATAACCTCCAACCTGCGGTGCAACCACCAAAGCTAGGTGGCCCGGATTGTCAACCCGGGGCGGATGATCCTCCCGACTCCAAGCAATAGGTTGTTCGCATCAACAGATAACGAGGCACCGCCGCTCAATGTAATTCTATCGCCCTTTTATGGAGCTTCGATCGCGCTTGCACAAACTAGTAGTGAAGACATGATATCGCCCACCGCTTAACCGCTTCGGGTTGCTCGATAACCCGGATCGCTTGATTCCCTTGATTATTCTGCTGATTGTGACCACCTTGGTTGTTCTGATTGCCCTGATTATTCTTAAATCCTGAGTTTGAACCGCCACCACCGTAACCCGGCCCGTGAAACCCTGGACCGGAACCACCGGATGGACCCTAATCATACCGAAAAGATCGAGTTTTTGAATTCCTCATGATGAAACAATCCTTCCAGAGGTGTGTGGCGGAACCTCCTTTGTCCGTGCTTTGGGCGAGCTGGTTTAACAAGCGTTCAGATTCATGCCTCCAAAGGCGTTGGGGCGGTTTACCCTTACGGCCAAGCGTATTCTCGCATATTGGTGTTAGCCACAAAAATTTGAATTATCCGCTTTACGCTTACAATTGTTCCCATGGCTCGCCTGGTTATGCTGTCCTTTTGTACCGGCATTCTTCTTTCCCTTCTCCTGCTTTTCTTCATCAGAATCGAGGTCCTTGGTATTATCAGAATCAGCATACTTAACCAGAGCTGCCATGAGCGTTCCCATATCATTGCAGTGACGCTTGAGCCGTCCCAACTTCATATTCAATGACTTAAATCGGCAATTACCTTCCAAGGTCACGATTGCCGTGTCAGGATTGATGCGGCCTGACGAATGCAAGGTCTCTGTAACCCGGCGCACCCAATGAATTGTTGATTCATTCTCTCCTTGGACACAAGCCGCCAGATCCACAATGGACATGGGTTGCTTGCACGTATCCTTGAAGTTCGCTATAAACTTGGCCTTCAACTCATCCCATGAACTGATCGAGTTAACAGGCAGGCTCTTCAGCCAGGTATGAGCCGTTCCTTCTAACATCATGGTGAAGTATTTTGCACATGCCGCTTCATCCACGTCCAACATCTCCATTGCCATCTCATAACTTTCAACCCACGCCTCGGGGGGGTGATCGGCGGTATTAAATTAGGCACTTTACACGGACCCTTGAAATCCTTGGGCAGCCGCACATTACGCAGAGCCGGGGTGAGGCATGGTACTCCCCAAGAGCTAAAAGCCAAACCACGTTCAACTGGTGCCACTGGCTGAACCAGAGCGGGTTGATTCTGGTATTGTGCTGCCAAGCTAGCCTAACTCGCTTCAGCGCCGTGCTCTCTGCCGTTGTTCACCACATCCCGAGCATTCAAACCGCTGCGGCGCCGGATTAGGCCCTCAAGGGGCATCACAACGCCGCGCACTGCTTGACACGGCCGGTTCGTCCATGTGCCTGCTATAACTCTTGCTCGGACGGGGGGTTGAATATTCTGTCTCGGCTGTAGGAATAAGCCTGTTGCTGCACAACAGAGGTTTGAAGAAGATCCCTGGCCCGTCGTGTCTCAACCGCCGCCAGTGAGTCACCCTCCATCGGAATAGCTGCCAAACGCGACGCTGCAGCAATCATGTTATCCAAAGGGCTAGAGAAGTGACCCGGTGGTGTTGTTACGTATTGCGGCGAAGTTGTCCGTCTGCCGAGGCGGGTCCATCACCCGTCGCCGATCCGGCGCCGCCCAGTGCCTCGGTCGGGTTTATTGTCGCCGGATTACCGCCCGCCTCGGAGTATTGAAGAGAATCATACCCTAAATAACCGCGGCGATTTAGACCGGTACTTCCTTATCATTACTTCGTTTGATGCGCTCGATCCAACATAAGCCGGTAATTCTGCGCCTGGATCTGTTGTGATAAGGCATCTAAAGCGGCCCGCTCTTTAGCCATCTTGGCCTCCTCAGCTGCCAAGTCTTCCTTGGCCTGAGTTACCCGATCCTTCAGTTTTGTAACATCCGCATTATGCTGATCTAGCTTGGGTCTCCGGGGTGACTGTCGTGGTCAACAACGTCGTCAAAGCGTCCAACAAACCGGCAAGAACTTGAGCCGACCAGCGCGCAGGGCCTCCTGCCGCGGCTGCCGATCCGGAGATCATTGCTGCTGTAGATGAAGATTGCACGGTGGGTTGCGTATCGGCCATGAAGATTGCAACCCGGTTTGGCGGTTCAAAGGGGCCCGGAATACTGTCGCCATCAGAATATCCCCCAATCTAGCCATCTTGCAAATTGGTACAGTGACTCGGTTTCGCCAGTGGATGATTCACCATCTGAATAGATGGCCGTCTCACCGTCGGACACCGGTTCAGATTCCGCACCATGGATGAACCCTACGAACGCACGCTTCATGGCAGGCTGAACCCGGGCAGGACTTGCACGCTGAGCCATTTCGACGAGGTCGGTGGAGATGTCCGGCTCGGGGCCCGGTTCGCCGATCTTGCCGATGAAAACATGAATTCCGCCAAAGGGGACCCAAGACCAGATTGATTGAGCCGGCCTCGGGGCCCCAAACAAGGCTGCGTCGATGTAGAGCTTGCCGCGACGACTCTTGGTCATCCGGCCAACCGCGTACCCTTTGAGTCCTTCAAAGTTGCCCTTTAAGAACTCGGAACCATCATGCGATAGCCCCACGGTGGGCGCCAACTGTCGTGGAATTAACACGTCAGATGTCCTAGCAGAAGAACTTAGTCGTGGAGCCATCGCAGCGAGGTTAGCTTAAAGGGGTTAAACCGGAAACAAAGGACACATGAAGTTTATACTGGTTCGGCCCCTTTCGGTGAAGGTAAAAGCCTACGATCCAGTTGTTGTGGGATTGATTGATCTCGATGAGCAAGGAGCGAATCCGCTTTACCTATCTCTCGAGCTGTTGTTTCTTGTTCCTGAACCGCCGCCGGGTCGTCCCTTTATATACACAGGTTGACGCCCGACCGGTTTACAGAGTCCCAAGGCCGGCTCATACAAGTGTCCGGCTCGGTCTCTTCCTTTCCCTAACTTACAATACAAGTTATACATCTATGGCGGTTTACTACTATGGGCCCTAACCCGCCTTTGGGCTCAGGGCCTCTAAGCTTTAATAGGAGAGCGCCATACTCCTTGTTTTCATGGGCTTCAATATAGATGAGCGTGAACCGGCCCCTCCTGGGTGGTTTACACTCAGTAGTTATGTCCCCAACAACACTCGACATCATAATCTTAGGTGATAATCCTCGCTGCCAGGCAGGAGATTATCTTTAGTGTTTGAACCAAACTCCCCATGACTCCAGGGACCTATTACTTTGTGTGCACTAGCAAACACATGAGTCCCTTACTATTTATGTCAAAAATCTCCAAAACATAAGGAGGCAAATTGTTGCACCAACACGGAGTATCTGAGAGAACCAATTATGTAAGATAAAAGGTTGATGGCTATTGGAGCAACAAGAGGTTTTCCAGGTATGCTCGGTTCAGCTGATTGCAACCATTGGCAATGGAAGAACCACCCCCAAATATTTGTAGGGGATGTACCAAGGTCACTCCAAAGAGGTCACCATCATACTAGAAGCAGTGGCATCAAGGGACTTATGGATTTGGCATGCTTTCTTTAGCATGGCTGGTTCTCACAATGACATCAATGTTATCTAGTGATCTCCATTGTTCACAAGACTTTGTAATGGGGATGCGCCGCCGTGCAGCTACACCCTCAATGGGCACAACTACTACATATGGGATACTACCTTGCCAATGGAATCTATCCTTGGTGGATGCGTTTGTGAAGACCATAAACGATTCCCATGGCAACAAACAATGTCCACTTTACAACAATGCAAGAAGCACCTAGAAAGAATGTGGAGAGGGCATTCAGAGTGCTTCAAGCTTGTTGGGGTATTGTTCGTCTAGCTGTGATGATGTGCGAATCAGAGACTTTGTGGCAACTAACGACATGTTGTGTCATTTTACTCAATATGATTGTTGAGGATGATGAGGGTGGAGGGGCAGCCCGAATACATGATTTTGAGAAGTCCGGAGTACAAGTCCGCCTTCCGAAATAATATGCAAAGCATATTTGTGAATTTTCTAAAGATGCGTAGGAATCTTCGAGATTGAAATGTGCACGTGCAACCAGGGGCGGAGCTCTGTTGGGGCCGAACTGAGCCGTGGCCCACCCAGGATTTTGGCAAAAATGCATCTTCGTAGATCATCCCACCTAACGTATCATGTTAGACTCACGCAGGAAACACATGACATGTCAACATCTACATCCTCTTCCCATCTCGAGCACGTAGTCGCATCGTCTCGCAGACCAGGGAGTACTGGCCCCTGGAGCTAGCCGCCCGCTGTCTCGCGGAGCAGGCGCCACCCCCATCTCTCGGAGTAGCCGCTACCCATCAGGATCTAGTATCAGTCGTCACCGCCCCGCTTTCCCTCCTCCCTGTCCCCGAGCGATCGGCGACGACATCTGTGCGGCTGCGCTGTAGTGCTGTCGGCAAACTGTTGTTGCATGAGCCCCTTGAGGCCTTGTGTCTGCTCTCCTCCAATGATCCAAACACACAACAACATGGCAACACAGGTAACTGACATCTTCCACCAAATTCCCCATCTGATAAGCAATATCATGATTTGTTTCAATTTCTTACATCTAGTGATAAGTAAAATACTCTGATCTTATGCAAATTGCAACCTAGGTAGTCATGGGCAAGGAAAATTAGACTAAAAAAGAATTGATTTTGTTTTTAAAAGGAATAGAGATGGTTTAACTGAAGTTGAGGAAGACCATGTATTGCCCTTGCTTGAATTAGCTAACTTAATGGTGCTTCATGGTTTTATATTAGCTAACTTAATGGTGCTTCATGTTTGAACTGTATTTTGGTGTATATATATGTGTACATATCTGTCTGCTCCATCTTGTAACCTTGCGTCATATACTAATGCTTATGGTTTAGAATTTCAAAAGAATTGTGCTCTTCTTTAGTCTAGCCCGCCAACATTTTCTTTCAAGCTCCACCACCTTGTGCCACTACCCAATGATCTTATGAAGCATATGTGAACCCACAATGAAAACCAAGAAATATAATGTTTGAATTGTGCACTTGAAATACATTTTATGTTTGAACTATTTATTTGTGCTATGAACAAATGTTATTTACGTGTGATATTGATGTGTATGGTCAACGTGCATGGATTTACCTTTGTTGCTTTTGAATGTATTCACCTCATAAAACAGGAAAAGGACCCTACAAAGAGTTTCTGTGCTTACAAAGTAGATTTATCTAAGGCTTATGATAGAGTGGATTGGAATTACCTTAAGCACATGATGCAAAAGCTTGGCTTCGCTTGCCGTTGGGTTGACTGTCATGTCACATGTGTGACCTCGGTGAGATACTCTGTAAAATTCAATGGAGCTATCTTGGATTCGCTTGTACCGTCACATGGTCTTCTGCAAGGTGATCGACTATCCCCTTATTTGTTCCTATTTGTTGTTGATGGCCTCTCTACACTTATCAATCAGAGCATTGAGGATGGAAAGTTATCGCCAATAAAAATCACAGAGAGCCCTGGGTATATCTCACCTCTTATTCGCTGATGACACACTCTTGTTCTTTAAAGAAAATGTTGAAGAAGCTACTCTTGTTGGGAGCATACTGGATAAATATACAGCTGCTACTGGGCAGCTCCTAAATCCCACAAAATGGTCTATGCTGTTTGGGAACTCCTGCCCTAGTGATACTATGGAAGTTGTAAAAAAATCTGCTGCAAGTCACTTCAAGTGGGTTTGAGGAGAACTATTTGGGCCTACCACTCCTGATGACAGAATGTCAAAAGGGAAATTCCATAATCTACAGGTAAAAATGTCAGAGCGACTGTTTGCGTATGATGGCCATCACACGCAAGCTGGCAAGGAAGTTCTCATTAGGGCGGTTGATCAGTCCATCCCGACGTACATCATGAGCGTGTTTAAACTCCCTATGGAACTTTGCGATGATTTAAATCGCATGATCCGCCATTACTATTGAGGTGCAGAGAAGGGCAAGAGAAAAAACCCACTGGTATGCTTGGAATAAAATTACTCGGCCTAAGAAGCAAGGGGGGTTAGGCTTCAAAGATTTTTGCATGTTTAATCAAGCTTTGCTGGCTCGCCAAGCTTAGAGAATTCTTGAGTATCCGAGCTTGTTATGTGCTAGACTATTAAAAGCAAAATATTTTCCCAATGGGCAGTTCTTGGATACAATCTTTTCTAGAAATCCATCACCTACTTGGCAAGCAATCACCCATGGCCTAGAACTCTTGAAAAAAGGCATGGTATGGAGGATTGGCACTGGCCAGCAAGTCCGTATATGGCGGTATCGCTGGGTGGCGCATGAACCTACAGGTGGACTGATCTCTACGCAGGGTAGATGCCGCCTTAAGTGGGTCTCGGAGCTTATGGATTTCCGTGGAAACTAGGACTTGGAGAAGTTACAGTAGTACTTCTTCCTGATGGACATTGTTGAGATATTGAAAATTCGTCCGTCACCTCAAATTGGGGAGGATTTTCTAGCTTGGGCGCCTGAAAGAAATGGTATTTTCTCTCTCCGTTGTGCGTATAAACTTGCTAGTGATGAAGCCTCAAACCATCAGGAGCATTCTTCAAGCTCTTCTCCGGATGGTACGGGAGCAAGTTGGAATCACATATGGAAAATTCCAAAAGTTTAGAGCTTCGCATGGAAATTAGCTACTGATTCTTTAGCGAACTGGACCAACAAAGTTAAATGCAAGCTGGAAGTGTCGCCTTTATGCCCAGTGGGCGTCAGGGAAGAGGAGGATTCATTCCATGTCTTCTGCTCCTACAATCATGCAGTGATCCTATGGAAAATGATGCCAAAGGTGTGGGACCTCCCAGGACCATGCTAAAACATGTAGGGCCTGACTGGTTCATCCATCTTTTAGCTGACATAAATGAGGAAGGTAGAGCTTCTGTGATGATGCTATTTTGGAGGACTTGGTTTGTTTGAAACAAGTTGGTGCACTCTAAAAAGCCACACCCAATGGAAGTATATGTTCGTTTCCTGTCCAGTTGCCTGTCTTCATTGTATGCAATTAATACCAACCCTAGTGATGATCCGATCAAGGGCAAGGCGATACTGGATCTAGGTCTCAAGAAGAGCCATATAAGACCACAGTCAGATGTGGTTGCAGATGCACTATGGGTGAAGCCGGGCTTTGTCCAGGTGAAATTAAATACTAACGCTTCAGTGCTGGGAGAGGAGGCAGGATGTGGAATGATATCGAGGGACCATGAGGGATCCATAATCTTTAGCTCCTGTAGACATATATATGGGTGTATTGATGTTCTTGAAGCTGAAGTGCTAGCTCTAAGGGATGGGATATCTCTGGCAATTCAATGGAGCATGCTTCCTATTGATATAGAATCAGATTGGAGTTAAATGTATGTACCCCCCTGAACTCTCACATTTTGACCACATCACCCCTGGACTTGATTTTGGCCTACATAATCCCCTGAACCTGCTTAAACCGGGCAGAACACCCCTTGGCGCCTGGTTTGCTGGTTTGGGACGGTGGTACTGGGGACATGGCAGTGGCCCCTACCAGCATGGCGCGACGGCTGGATAGATTAGGCGTGAAGCAGCTCGGGTCCTCCAGAACTAGCGCTCGAAAGATTTTTTTTCCCCTTTCTTCTTCCCTGAGCTAGGCTTAGGGTTCATATTTTTTCTTGCTAGTCCAGCTCAAATCCATGGCGGCACGCAGCGCAGGGAGATCCAGTTCGTCCGAGTCGTCGGTGTCTCGGCGGCCCTGCCGCAACCTTGGTCCTCCGACCCCGTACAGGGGGTGGCCATATATGCGTACGACCCGCCACTCAATTGCAGCTACGAATTGAAGGTCCGATTTGCTGCAGTGTTCTCTTTTTTCTGGTTGGATTGACTTTTTTTGACAAATGGTTGGATTGACTTCCCTTCTCTATTTTTTGATTTGAAATTTGTGTTTGGTTTTAGCAAGATTGGAGGTTTTGGATGGTCTCAGTATTAAGACTGGTTTGAAAAACCGACGGCGTCATTTCTGAGGCGACTCATCCTGGACTTGCGTGATGCAGTTTGGGAGCAGAGGCAAGAGAAGTTTCGGTTCAGATATAAACTGGAGAAAGAGAGAACAGAAGTGTCTGATCATGATCTCTTACAGAAGCAATGAACAAGTCTGAAATGCAAAAAAATTGCAGAAGTTGCAGATCCAAGCTTTAGAAATAAAATTGTTGAAGTTGAAATCACATTGGAGTTGGTTTAGCAAGATTTTGTGATATATTTCCATAGTATTTGCTATATGTTTGTTGGTAGGGCTTTGTCAGGTCAGTGAGAAGCATGAGAAAAATCAGTATTTTGTATTAGGAGTACCTTTTGTATCAGTGACAATCTGAATATTGCCTTAAAAATGCAAGTGTTCGCCTATCTGAAATGAGTTTGTATGTGAGTTTCCACTTTGACCGGAAAAGAAACTTGGCTTTCAGAACAACATCCATCATATATAAAAGCTAGAGCGTAGTCAACATAGAGCCTTGGCATTCAGTTCACATGGTCAGACTGAATTTTACATAAACTAAAATTTAACATGTCCAAAAGACAAATCTACAACCACTAGATGTTTCACATCATCTTCACATGTCCAAAAGACAAAGCTACAACCATTCTTTCATGTCCAAAAACACAGGTTTAACATGATGTTTCACATCAACAGAAGAACCATCTTCTCATTGATGTTTGACATCATCTTCATTGATCAGAATCTGTCCCCAAATAACAGCCATTGGAATCTATTATCCTTTGGAACTTGGCCTGAAGATGACCCAGGTTGAGACATTGACGCTGTTGCAGTTTGCTTAGTTTTCTTCCTTTGTTGTGCCCTTGCTGGTGGCTGTGAGCTTCCAACTGGTTGTGATTTTGGTGCTTGCTGGGAGGCCCTAGGAGCTTGCTGTGATCTTGGTGCTTCCTGGGAATGCCTAGGTGCTGGTTGTGACCTTGGTGCTTCCTGGAAACACATTGCTGCTTGCTGGGAGTGCCTAGGAGCTGGCTGTGAACCTGTTGGTTGGGAGCTTCCACTTGCATGTTGGGAACTTGCATTAGGTGTTGGCTGGGAGCTTGCTCCTGCTTGCTTAGAACCTTTGCTTTTGCTTCTCTTTGATAGTTGAGTTGGCTGCATCAAAAACAAATCAACGTATGCATAATGGAAACATAAAAACACATGGTTAATTTAAAAACCAGTACATACATAATGATCATACCATCATATCATCGGGATCATACCATGATAATCGTTGTCGACGAGGATGATGATTGTATGATCATGATGGTATCATCATCATCACCGTTGTCGGTTCGATGGTGATGATGATTAGGAAATAAATAAATGCATACTTCAAAAATAAATAAATGCATAATTCAGAAATAAATAGATGCATAAGTCAAAAATAATTAAATAATGCATAATTCATAAATAAATAAATGCATAATTCAGAAATAAAAAAAATGCATAATTACATACCTGAGGGTTCCCTGCTGCTTGCTCTTTTCTTTTGCTACTCCTCTTTGCTGCTCTTGCATAAATGGCATTATCACTTCTGTTTCCAGGGACACACTTCCTCTTTGTATGCCCTACATTGTGACAAATGGAACATCTCATCTTCACTCCTTTTCTTGATAGTTTGCTTCCAGCACTCTTTGGTTACTCAGTTTCTTCTCTAGTTCTTTCTGTCTTTTCCCTTCCAGGTTTGTTATTCACTCTGACAGGTGGATATGGTTTAGGGTTTGGAGATACATGCCAACTCTCCTTGCCTTCAACTGGTTCTAGCACATGATCATATATGCTATTGTAAGTGTTGATCGAATAACATGGAGCACTGAAATCCTCTAGTTTGCCACCACATGTGTATATTGCACTAATCGCATGGCAACGTGGCAGCCCAGAAAGCTCCCAATATCTGCAAGAGCAAGACCAAGTATTCAGGTTGACTGTAAATCTTCTATAATCACCGTCCTGCACTTCGAATCCTTCGTTTCAATTCCATAGTACATTGCATCTTGCACTTCTCTTTATGTTCAACTGCAACTTCTTGAAGACATTTGGCAGATTGAACCAGTCCAATTGCTAGATTTACCCCTATTTTCTTGGATTCTAGCCATCACCTTTTTCCTAATGATTTCATGGCTTGTAATGACAGGGTAAAATCTGGCCCTTAAGATGGAATTATTGAAAGACTCGCACATATTGTTCTCCACTGAGTCACAATAAGATCCAATCTTGAAATGTGACCTGCTCCAATGTTCTGGACTGGTTTTCATCATGTCTTTTGCTCCTTCTACAATTTTTTGAGCTAGCTTTGCTCTACGGTAATTAAAACCATTCTGATCTGAAGCTTTTGCACAAGCCCAAAAGATCTTCTGATAAATCTTCTCCTTATGTTGCTTTCTCCAATTAGCATAGATGTGCCTTGCACACATCCTATGTTCTGCTTGAGGGAAAACCTCATTGACTGATCTGATGAGGCCCTTCTGCTCATCTGATATGAACACCCAACCATCACCATGGTTGTTTATCTGTATATCCTTCTGAAGAAGAGTAATAAACCAATACTAGCTGTCATATATAGTTCTCGACCTCAACAGTAGCCCATGCAATTGGGTACATTTGGTTGTTGGCATCTCTCCCTATAGCACACAAAATCTGCCCATGCACTGCTCCCTTCAAGAAACATCCATCTAGTCCAACAACTCTCCTACACCCAGCAAGAAATCCCTTTTTGCAACCATCTAGACATACATATATTCTCTGGAACACGGGTTTGGTAGTGACTTCACGATCCAATGTAAGTGCAACAGTGTTGCCTGGATTGCTCCTAATTAATTCCAGGTGATAGTCAAACACTCTGGAATACTCACCATTTGTTGAATCTATGATCTTTTCCATTACTAATTTCTTTGCTCTCTTGCACTTGGATATGTGCACATCAGCTAGTAGGTCCTCAAGCACCGCTTCTTGCATCTTCTCAACCTTCCATGTTGGATTATCTCTTATCTTCCTGAAGTATTTCCTGGCAATGACAACACTTGTCACTAGCTTGTTATCCCTCCTAGGAACATAGGTGTGCAAATTATTGTATCTAACAACTACCAACCAATCTGACCTACTGCTAATTAATCCATAAATACTCCACTGGGCAACCAGCTGCTACCTCCGAGCTCTGCGTTGGTTTTCCCTTGAAGAGGAAAGGCTGATGCAACAAAGTAGCGTAAGTATTTCCCTCAGTTTTTGAGAACCAAGGTATCAATCCAGTAGGAGGCTCCACGCAAGTCCCTCGTACCTACACAAACAAATAAGAACCTCGCAACCAACGCGGTAAAGGGGTTGTCAATCCCTTCACGGCCACTAGTGAAAGTGAGATCTGATAGATATAATAAGATAAGATAAATATTTTTGGTATTTTTATGATATAGATTAGAAAGTAAAGATTGCAAAACAAGATAGATCGGAAACTTATATGATAGAAAATATACCCGGGGGCCATAGGTTTCACTAGTGGCTTCTCTCAAGATAGCATAAGTATTACGGTGGGAGAACAAATTACTGTCGAGCAATTGATAGAAAAGTGCATAGTTATGAGAGTATCTAGGCATGATCATGTATATAGGCATCACGTCCGCGACAAGTAGACCGAAACGATTCTGCATCTACTACTATTACTCCACACATCGACCGCTATCCAGCATGCATCTAGAGTATTAAGTTCATCGTAATGTAGTAACGCATTAGGCAAGATGACATGATGTAGAGGGATAAACTCAAGCAATATGATATAAACCCCATCTTTTTATCCTCGATGACAACAATACAATACGTGCCTTGCTGCCCACATCCTTTGGGAAAGGACACCGCAAGATTGAACCCAAAGCTAATCACCTCTCCCATTGCAAGAAAGATCAATCTAGTATGCCAAACCAAACTGATAATTCGAAGAGACTTGCAAAGATAACCAATCATACATAAAACAATTCAGAGGAGATTCAGATATTTCTCATAGATAAACTTGATCATAAACCCACAATTCATCCGATCTCGACAAAAACACCGCAAAAAGAGTTACATCGAATAGATCTCCAAGAAGATCGAGGAGAACATTGTATTGAGATTCAAAGAGAGGGAAGAAGCCATCTAGCTAATAACTATGGACCCGAAGGTCTGTGGTAAAGTACTCACAAATCATCAGAGAGGCCTTGGTGATGATGTAGAAGCCCTCCGTGATCGATTCCCCCTCCGGCGGAGCGCCGGAAAAGGCTCCAAGATGGGATCTCACGGGTACAGAAGGTTGCGGCGGTGGAAATAGGGTTTCGTGGTGCTCCTGGATGTTTTCTGGGTAAGTAGATATATATAGGCGAAGGAGGTCGGTCAGGGGAGCCACGAGGGTGGGGGCGTGCCTTGCACCCTCGTGGCCGCCTCGGCTGCTTCTTGACGTCCACTCCAAGTCTCCTTGATTGCGTTTGTTCCAAAAAGATCGCTCCCGAAGGTTTCATTCCATTTGGACTCCGTTTGATATTCCTTTTCTTCGAAACACTGAAATAGGCAAAAACAAAATTGGCTGGGCCTCCTGTTAGTAGGTTAGTCCCAAAAATGATATAAAAGTGTAAAGTAAAGCCCATAAACATCCAAAACAGGTAATATAATAGCATGGAACAATAAAAAATTATAGATACGTTGGAGATGTATCAAGCATCCCCAAGCTTAATTCATGCTCGTCCTCGAGTAGGTAAATGATAAAAACCGATTTTTTGATGTGGAATGCTACCTAGCATATTTCTCAATGTAATTTTCTTTATTGTGGTACGATTGTTCGGATCCATATGATTCAAGATAAAAGTTCATATTAACATAAAAAAAGTAATACTTGAAGCATACTAACAAGTAATCATGTCTTATCAAAATAGCATAGCCAAAGAAAGCTTATTCCTAAAAACTCATATAGTTAGGCTATGCTTCATTTTCATCACACAAAATACTCCCATCATGCACAACCCCGGTTTCAGCCAAGCAATTGGTTCATACTTTTTAACGAGCTTCAGCTTTTTCAACTCTCACGCAATACATGAGCGCAAGCCATGGATATAGCACTATATGTGGAATAGGATTGTGGTTGTGAAGAAGACAAAAAAGGGATAAGATAGTCTCACATCAACTAGGCGTATCAACGGGCTATGGAGATGCCCATTAATAGATATCGATGTGAGTGAGTAGGGATTGCCATGCAACGGATGTACTAGAGCTATAAATGTATGAAAGCTCAACAAAAGAAACTAACTGGGTGTGCATCCAACTTGCTTGCTCACGAAGACCTAGGGCATTTTGAGGAAGCCCATCATTGGAATATACAAGCCAAGTTCTATAATGAAAAATTCCCACTAGTATATGGAAATGACAACATAGGAGACTCTCTATCATGAAGATCATGGTGCTACTTTGAAGCACAAGTGTGGAAAAAGGATAGTAACATTGTCCCTTCTCTCTTTTCTCTCATTTTTTGGTGGGCTTCTTTGGCCTCTTTTTTTAATTTAGGCTTCTTTGGCCTCTTTTATTTTTATAAAGTCCGAAGTCTCATCCCGACTTATGGGGGAATCATAGTCTCCATCATCCTTTCCTCACTTTGGGACAATGCTCTAATAATGAAGATCATCACACTTTTATTGATTTACAACTCAATATTTAGAACAAAATATGACTCTATGTGAATGCCTCTCGCGGTGTACCGGGATATGCAATGAATCAAGAGTGACATGTATGAAAGAATTATGAAGGTGGCCTTGCCACAAATACGATGTCAACTACATGATCATGCAAAAGCAATATGACAATCATGGAGCGTGTCATAATAAATGGAACAGTGGAAAGTTGCATGGCAATATATCTCGGAATGACTATGGAAATGCCATAATAGGTAGGTATGGTGGCTGTTTTGAGGAAGGTAAGTGGTGGGTGTATGATACCGGTGAAAGTTGCGGCATAATAGAGGCTAGAAATGGTGGAAGGGTGAGAGTGCGTATAATCCATGGACTCACATTAGTCATAAAGAACTCATATACTTATTGCAAAAGTTTATTATCCCTCGAAGCAAAGTACTACTACGCATGCTCCTAGGGGAAGGGTTGGTAGGAGTTAACCATCGCGCGATCCCGACCTCCACACATAAGGAAGGCAATCAAAAGAGCACCCCATGCAAAAAATTTGTTACACAACTTTTACCATATGTGCATGCTACGGGACTTGCCAACTTCAACACAAGTATTTCTCAATTTCATAATTACCCAACTAGCATGACTCTAACATTACGACCTTTATATCTCAAAACAATAATCAAGCATCAAATTGATCATAGCATTCAATGCACTTTCTATGATAGTTTTTATTACACCAAACTTGGATGCCCATCATTCTAGGACCAATTTTATAACCATAGCAAATACCATGCTGTTCTAAAAGACTCTCAAAATAATATAAGTGAAGCATGAGAGATCAATAATTTCTACAAAATAAAGCCACCGCCGTGCTCTAAAAATATATAAGTGAAGCACTAGAGCAAAACTGTCTAGCTCAAAAGATATAAATGAAGCACATAGAGTATTCTAATAAATCCCGGATCATGTGTGTCTCTCCCAAAAGGTGTGTACAGCAAGGATGATTGTGGTAAACTAAAAAGAAAAGGCTCATATCATACAAGACGCTCCAAGCAAAACACATATCATGTGGTGAATAAAAATATAGCTCCAAGTAAAGTTACCGACAAACGAAGACGAAAGAGGGGATGCCTTCCGGGGCATCCCCAAGCTTAGGCTTTTGGTTGTCCTTGAATTATCTTGGGGTGCCTTGGGCATCCCGAAGCTTAGGCTCTTGCCACTCCTTATTACATAGTCCATCAAATCTTCACCCAAAACTTGAAAACTTCACAACACAAAACTCAACGGGAAATATCATCAGCTCCGTTAGTGCAAGAAAGAAAAAACACCACTTAAGGTACTGTAATGAAATAATTCTTTATTTCTATTGGTGTTAAACCTACTATATTCCAACTTCTCTATGGTTCATACCCCCCGTTACTAGCCATAGATTCATCAAAATAAGCAAACAACACACGAAAAACAGAATCTGTCAAAAAACAGATCAGTCTGTAGAAATCTGTAACTTTTCAATACTTCTGTAACTCTAAAAATCCTACCAAAATAGGAAGTCCTGGGAAATTTGTCTATTGATCTACTGCAAAAAGAATAAACTCAAAAGCACGTTTATGTGATTTATTAAAATTATTCTCGTGCACGCAAAAGTTTCTATTTTTCAGCAAGATCAAATTAACTATCACCGTAGGTTATCCTATAGGTTCTACTTAGCACAAACACTAACTAAAACATAAAACCACATCTAAACAGAGGCTAGATGAATTATTTAGTACTAAACAGGAACAAAAAGCAAGGAACAAAAATAAAATTGGGTTGCCTCCCAACAAGCGCTATCGTTTAACGCCCCTAGCTAGGCATAAAAGCGAGAATAGATCTAAGTATTGCCATCTTTAGTATTCAATTCATAAGTGGCTCTCATATGGAAATTGTAATCTAATATTTCCTTCCTTCATATCAATAATTGCACCAATCGTTCTAAGGAAAGGTCTACCAAGAATAATAGGACATGAAAAATTGCAATCTATATCAAGAACGATAAAATCTATGGACACATAATTCCTATTTGCAACAATAATAACATCATTAATCCTTCCCATAGGTTTCTTAATAGTGGAATCCGCAAGGTGCAAGTTTAAAGAGCAATCATCAAATTCACGGAAACCTAGCACATCACATAAAGTTTTTGGAATCGTGGAAACACTAGCACCCAAATCACACAAAGCATAGCATTCATGATCTTTAATTTTAATTTCAATAGTAGGTTCCCACTCATCATAAAGTTTTCTAGGGATAGAAACTTCCAATTCAAGTTTTTCTTCATAAGATTGCATCAAAGCATCAACGATATGTTTGGTAAAAGCTTTATTTTGACTATAAGCATGAGGAGAATTCAACACAGATTGCAACAAGGAAATACAATCTATTAAAGAACAATTATCATAATTAAATTCCTTGAAATCCAAAATAGTGGGTTCATTGCTATGTAAAGTTTTGACCTCTCCAATCCCACTTTTACCAATTTTAGCATCAAGATCTAAAAACTCTGAATCGTTGGGACGCCTTTTAACTGAAGTTGACTCATCTCCAGTCCCATCATTATCAAGATTCATATTGCAAAACAAAGATTTAATAGGAGACACATCAATTATTTTTAGATCTTCATCATTATTATCATGGAAACTAGAAGAACACGCTTTTACAAAGCAATCTTTGTTAGCACGCATCCTAGCAGTTATTTCCTTACACTCATCAATGGAAATTCTCATGGCTTTGACAGACTCATTTATATCATGCTTAGGTGGGATAGATCTAAGTTTCAAAGAATCGACATCAAGAGAAATTCTATCCACGTTCCTAGCCAATTCATCAACTTTAAGCAATTTTTCTTCAAGCAAAGCATTGAAATTCTTTTGAGAGATCATAAATTCTTTAACACTATTCTCAAAATCAGAGGGAATCTTATTAAAATTTCCATAGGAGTTGTTGTAGGAATTACCATAATTATTAGAGGAATTACTAGGAAACTGCCTAGGACTAAAGTTTCCTCTATAAGCATTGTTACCAAAATTATTCCTACCAACAAAATTCACATCCATAGATTCATTGTTATTATCAATCAAAGTAGACAAAGGAATATCATTAGAATCAATAGGAGCACCCTTAGTAGCAAACAATTTCATAAGTTCATCCATCTTTCCACTCAAAACATTAATTTCTTCTATCGCATGAATTTTTTTACTAGTAGATCTTTCGGTGTGCCATTGAGAATAATTAACCATAATATTATCTAGGAGTTTAGTAGCTTCTCCTAAAGTGATTTCCATAGAAGTGCCTCCCGGGGCCGAATCTAAAAGATTTCTAGAAGCAAAATTCAATCCGGCATAAAAAATGTGTATGATCATCCATAAATTCAAACCATGTGTAGGGCAATTTCGAATCATTAATTTCATTCTCTCCCAAGATTGTGCAACATGTTCATGATCTAGTTGCTTAAAATTCATAATATTGTTTCTAAGAGAGATGATCTTAGCGGGAGGAAAATAATTAGAGATAAAAGCATCATTGCACTTATTCCATGAATCAATACTATTTTTAGGCAAAGACGAAAACCAAGTTTTAGCACGATCTCTAAGTGAAAAACAGAAATAACTTCAATTTAACAATATCATTATCCATGTCTTTCATCTTTTGCATATCACACAAATCAACATAGTTGTTTAGATGAGTACCGGCATCTTCACTAGGAAGGTCGGAGAATTGATCTTTCATAACAAGATTCAACAAAGCAGCATTGATTTCACAAGATTCGGCATCATTAAGCGGAGCAATCGGAGTGCTAAGGAAATCATTATTATTGGTATTGGAAAAGTCACAAAATTTTGTATTATCTTGAGCCATGGTGACAAGCAATCCAACACACAAGCACACAAAAGGCAAGCAAAAAAGAGAGGCGAACGGGAAAGAGAGGGCGAATAAAACGACAAGGGTGAAGTGGGGGGAGAGGAAAACGAGAGGCAAATGGCAAATAATGTAATGCGAGGGAGATGAGTTTGAGATGGGTACTTGGTATGTCTTAACTTTGAGCGAAGACCTCCCCGGCAACGGCGCCAGAAATCCTTCTTGCTACCTCTTGAGCATTGCGTTGGTTTTCCCTTGAAGAGAAAAGGGTGATGCAGCAAAGTAGCGTAAGTATTTCCCTCAGTTTTTGAGAACCAAGGTATCAATCCAGCAGGAGGCTCCACGCAAGTCCCTCGTACCTACACAAACAAACAAGAACCTCGCAACCAACGCAATAAAGGGGTTGTCAATCCCTTCACGCCACTTGCGAAAGTGAGATATGATAGAGATAATAAGATAAGATAAATATTTTTGGTATTTTTATGATATAGATTGGAAAGTAAAGATTGCAAAATAAGATAGATCGGAAACTTATATGATAGAAAATAGACCCGGGGGCCATAGGTTTCACTAGTGGCTTCTCTCAAGATAGTATAAGTATTATGGTGGGGGAACAAATTACTGTCGAGCAATTGATAGAAAAGTGCATAGTTATGAGAATATCTAGGCATGATCATGTATATGGGCATCACATCCGTGACAAGTAGACCGAAACGATTCTGCATCTACTACTATTACTCCACACATCGACCGCTATCCAGCATGCATCTAGAGTATTAAGTTCATAAGAATAGAGTAACGCATTAGGCAAGATGACATGATGTAGAGGGATAAACTCAAGAAATATGATATAAACCCCATCTTTTTATCCTCGATGGCAACAATACAATATGTGCCTTGCTGCCCCTGTTGTCACTGGGAAAGGACACCGCAAGATTGAACCCAAAGTTAAGCACCACTCCCATTGCAAGAAAGATCAATCTAGTAGGCCAAACCAAACTGATAATTCGAAGAGACTTGCAAAGATAACCAATCATACATAAAAGAATTCAGAGGAGATTCAAATATTTCTCATAGATAAACTTGATCATAAACCCACAATTCATCGGATCTCGACAAAGACATCGCAAAAAGAGTTACATCGAATAGATCTCCAAGAAGATCGAGGAGAACATTGTATTGTGATTCAAAGAGAGAGCAGAAGCCATCTAGCTAATAACTATGGACCCGAAGGTCTGTGGTAAACTACTCACAACTCATCGGAGAGGCCTTGGTGATGATGTAGAAGCCCTCCATGATCGATTCCGCCTCCGGCGGAGCGCCGGAAAAGGCTCCAAGATGGGATCTCACGGGTACAGAAGATTGCGGCAGTGGAAATAGGGTTTTGTGGTGCTCCTGGATGTTTTTTGGGTACGTAGATATATATAGGCGAAGGAGGTCGGTCAGGGGAGCCATGAGGGGCCCACGAGGGTGGGGGCGCGCCACCCCCCTAGGGCGCGCCTTGCACCCTCGTGGCCGCCTCGGCTGCTTCTTGACGTTCACTCCAAGTCTCCTGGATTGCGTTTGTTCCAAAAAGATTGCTCCCGAAGGTTTCATTCCGTTTGGACTCCGTTTGATATTCCTTTTCTTTGAAACACTGAAATAGGCAAAAAAACAGCAATTCGGGTTGGGCCTCCGGTTAGTAGGTTAGTTCCAAAAATGATATAAAAGTGTAAAGTAAAGCCCATAAACATCCAAAACAGGTAATATAATAGCATGGAACAATCAAAAATTATAGATACGTTGACGTATCACCAGGCCAACTACACTTCACACTCACTCTCATCTTCTCATCCTTTGGGAAAATGAGATGATGAGAGTTCTTCAGTGTTGGGTAACGTAGTAATTTCAAAAATTTTCCTACGATCACGCAAGATCATGGTGATGCATAGCAACGAGATGAGAGTGTTGTCTCACGCACTCGTAGACCCACAAATGAAGCGTTGACGCAACGTAGAGGAAGTAGTCGCATTTCTTCACGATCCAACCGATCCAAGTACCGAACGCACGGCACCTCCGAGTTCTGCACACGCTCAGCTCGATGACGCCCCTCGAACTCCGATCCAGCCGAGTGTTGAGGGAGAGTTTCACAAGACGACGGCGTGGTGACGATGATGATGTTCCACCGGCGCAGGCTTCGCCTAAGCTCATTACGGTATTCTCGAGGTGTAATATGGTGGAAGGGGCACCGCACACGGCTAAGGAAAGATCTCAAGGATCAACTTGTGTGTCATGGGGTGCCCTCTGCCTCGTGATATAAAGGAGGGAAGGAGGAGGGGCTGGCCGGCCAAGGGAGGTGCGCCAGGTGTCCTACTCCTACTAGGAGTAGGATTCCCCAATCCTAGTCCAACTAGGTTTCCCCAAGTGGGAAGGGAGAGAGAGGGCGCCTTCTCCTAGTCCTAATAGGACTAGGGAAGGGGGAAGGTGCGCCAGCACTTGGGCCCCTTCTCTCCTTTCCACTAAGGCCCATGTTGGCCCATTAGTATTCCGGGGTTCCAGTAACCTCCCTGCTTGGTAAAATTCCTAATTTCACCCGGAACACTTCCGATGTCCAAACATAGACTTCCAATATATGAATCTTTATGTCTCGACCATTTCGAGACTCCTCACACGTCCGTGATCTCATCCGGACTCGAACAACCTTCGGTACAGAAACATCATAACAACTCATAGTAATCGCCATCGAAACGTTAAGCGTGGGACCCTACGGGTTCGAGAACTATGTAGACATGACCGAGACACCTCTCTGGTCAATAACCAATAGCGGGACCTGGATGCCCATATTGGCTCCTACATATTCTACGAAGATCTTTATCGGTCGGACCGCATAACAACATACGTTGTTCCCTTTGTCATCGGTATGTTACTTGCCCGAGATTCGATCGTCGGTATCCAATACCTAGTTCAATCTCGCTACGGCAAGTCTCTTTACTCGTTCCGTAATACATCATCTCACAACTAACTCATTAGTTGCAATGCTTGCAAGGCTTATGTGATGTGCATTACCGAGAGGGCCCAGAGATACCTCTCCATAATCGGAGTGACAAATCCTAATCTCGAAATATGCCAACCCAACATGTACCTTCGGAGACACCTGTAATGTACCTTTATAATCACCCGATTCGCCAGGACGCTTGGTAGCACCCAAAGTGTTCCTCGTGCAAACGGGAGTTGCATAATCTCATAGTCATAGGAACATGTATAAGTCATGAAGAAAAGCACTAGCAACAAACTATACGATCAGGTGCTATGCTAATGGAATGGGTCATGTCAATCAGATCATTCAACCAATGATGTGATCCCGTTAATCAAATAACAACTCCTTGTTCATGGTTAGGAAACACAACCATCTTTGATTAACGAGCTAGTCAAGTAGAGGCATACTAGTGACACTCAGAGGTTTATGTATTCACACATGTATTATGTTTCCTGTTAATACAATTCTAGCATGAATAATAAACATTTATCATGATATAAGGAAATAAATAATAACTTTATTATTGCCTCTAGGGCATATTTCCTTCAGCCTCCCACTTGCACTAGAGTCAATAATCTAGATTACACAAGAATGATTCTAACACCCATGGAGTCTTGGTGCTGGTCATGTTTTGCTCGTGGAAGAGGCTTAGTCAACGGGTCCGCAACATTCAGATCCGTATGTATCTTGCATATCTCTATGTCTCCCACCGACCAAATCCCGGATGGAGTTGAAGCGTCTTTTGATGTGCTTGGTTCTCTTGTGAAATCTGGATTCCTTTGCTAAGGCAATTGCACCAGATTATCACAAAAGATTTTCATTGGACCCGATACACTAGGTACAACACCTAGATCGGTTATGAACTCCTTCATCCAGACTCCTTCATTAGCTGCTTCCAAGCAGCTATGTACTCAGCTTCACATGTAGATCCCGCCACGACGCTTTGTTTGGAACTGCACCAACCGACAGCTCCTCCGCTTAATGTAAATACGTATCCGGTTTGCGATTTAGAATCGTCGGATCGTTGTCAAAGCTATGCCGACGTAACCGTTTATTTGACGAGTTCTTTGTCACCGCCATAAATGAGAAACATATCCTTAGTCCTTCTTAAGTACTTAAGGATGTTCTTGACCGCTGTCCAAAGGATCCACTCTGGATTACTTTGGTACCACGCCAAACTTACAAAGAAGGCACACATCGTGTCCGTACACATTGCATACATGATAGAGCCTATGGTCAAGCATAGGGAACATCTTTCATTTTCTCTCTATCTTCTGCGGTGGTCGGGCATTGAGTCTTACTCAACTTCACACCTTGTAGCACCGGCAAGAACCCTTTCTTTGCCTGATCCATTTTGAACTTTTTCAAAACTTTGTCAAGGTATGTGCTTTGTGAAAGTCCTATTAAGCGACTTGATCTATCTCTATAGATCTTAATGACCAATATGTAAGCAGCTTCACCGAGGTCTTTCATCGAAAAACTCTTATTCAAGTATCCCTTTATGCTATCCAGAATTCTATATCATTTCCGATCAGTAATATGTCATCCACATATAATATCGTAAATGCTACAGAGCTCCCACTCACTTTCTTGTAAATACAGGCTTCTCCAAAAGTCTCAGATAAAACCAAATGCTTTGATCACACTATCAAAACGTTTATTCCAACTCCGAGAGGCTTGCACCAGTCCATAAATGGATCATTGAGCTTGCACACTTTGTTAGCTCCTTTTGGATCGACAAAACCTTCTGGTTGCATCATATACAACTCTTCTTCCGTAAATCCATTCAGAATGCAGTTTTAACATCCATTTGCCAAATTTCATAATCATAAAATGCGGCAATTGCTAACATGATTCGGACGGACTTAAGCATCGCTACGGGTGAGAAGGTCTCATCGTAGTCAATCCCTTGAACTTGTCGAAAACCTTTTGCAACAAGTCGAGCTTTATAGACAAGAACATTACCATCGTCGGTCTTCTTCTTGAAGATCCATTTATTCTCAATTGCTTGCCGATCATCGGGCAAGTCAACCAAAGTCCACACTTTGTTCTCATACATGGATCCCATCTCAGATTTCATGGCCTCCAGCCATTTTGTGGAATCTGGGCTCACCATCGCTTCTTCATAGTTCGTAGGTTCATCATGTTCCGAGAACATGACTTCCGAATAGGATTACCGTACCACTCAGTGCGGATCTTGCTCGTTGATCTACGGTTCAGAGAAACTTGATCTGAAGTTTCATGATCATCATCATTAGCTTCTTCCCTATTTGGTGTAGGTGTCACGAAACTGTTTTCAGTGATGTACTACTTCTCAATAAGGGAGTAGATACAGATTATCTCATCAAGTTCTACTTTCCTCCCACTCACTTCTTTCGAGAGAAACTCCTTCTCCAAAAAGTTTCCGAATTTAGCAACAAAAATCTTGCCTTCGGATCTGTGATAGAAGGTGTACCCAACATCTCCTTTGGGTATCCTATGAAGACACATTTCTCCGATTTGGGTTCGAGCTTATCAGGTTGAAGCTTTTTCACATAAGCATCGCAGCCCCAAACTTTCGTAAAGCGACAACTTTGGTTTCTTGCCAAACCACAGTTCATAAGGCGTCGTCTCAACGGATTTAGATGGTGCCCTATTTAAAGTGAATGTAGCCGTCTCTAAAGCATAACCCCAAAACGATAGCGGTAAATCAGAAGAGACATCATAGATCGCACCATATCTAATAAAGTACGATTACGACGTTCGGACACACCATTACGTTGTGGTGTTCCGGTGGCGTAAGTTGCAAAACTATTCCGCATTGTTTCAAATGTAGGCCAAACTCAGAACTCAAATATTCTCCTCCACGATCAGATCGTAGAAACTTTATTTTCTTGTTACGATGATTTTCCACTTCACTCTGAAATTCTTTGAACTTTTCAAATGTTTCAGATTTGTGTTTCATTAAGTAGATATACCCATATCTGCTCAAATCATCTGTGAAGGTGAGAAAATAACGATATCCGCCACGAGCCTCAACATTCATTGGACCACATACATCAAGATGTATGATTTCCAATAAATCATTGCTCTCTCCATAGTTCCGGAGAACGGTGTTTTAGTCATCTTGCCCATAAGGCACGGTTCGCAAGTGCCAAGTGATTCATAATCAAGTGACTCCAAAAGTCCATCAAGATGGAGTTTCTTCATGCGCTTTACACCGATATGACCTAAACGGCAAGCCACAAATAAGTTGCACTATCATTATCAACTCTACATCTTTTGGCTTCAACGTTATGAATATGTGTATCACTACTATCGAGATTAAGTAAAAACAAACCATTCTTCAATGGTGCATGACCATAAAAGATATTATTCATATAAATAGAACAACCATTATTCTCTCGATTTAAATGAATAACCGTCTCGCATTAAACAAGATCCAGATATAATGTTCATGCTCAACGCTGGTACTAAATAACAATTATTTAGGTCTAATACTAATCCGAAGGTAGATGTAGAGGTAGCGTGCCGATTGCGATCACATCGACTTTGGAACCATTTCCCACGCCAAGATCGTCACCTCGTCCTTAGCCAATCTTCGCTTAATCCGTAGCCCCTGTTTGAGTTGCAAATATTAGCAATGTAACCGAGATCAAATACCCAGTGCTCATGCGAGTATTAGTAAGGTACACATCAATAACTTGTATATCAGATATACCTTTGTTTTCCTTGCCATACTTCTTATCCGCCTCATACTTGGGGCAGTTCCGCTTCGAGGACCAAATTGCTTGCAATAGAAGCACTCGATTTCGTGCTTAGGACCAGACTTGGGTTTCTTCTCTTGATCGACAACTTGCTTGCCGTTCTTTTTGAAGTTTCCTTTTCTTTCCTTTGCCCTTTTTCTTGAAACTAGTGGTTTTGTTAACCATCAACACTTGATGCTCCTTTTGATTTCTACCTCCGCGGCTTTCAAAGATCGCGAAGAGCTCGGGCATTGTTTTGGTCATCCCTTGCATATTATAGTTCATCACGAAGCTCTTGTAGCTTGGTGGCGATGATTGGAGAATTTCATCAATGACGCAATCATCCGGAAGATTAACTCCCAGTTGAATCAAGTGATTGTTATATCCGGACATTCGAGTATATGCTCACCGACAGAACCGTTCTCCTCCATCTTACAGCTATAGAACTTATTGGAGACTTCATATCTCTCAATCCGGGCATTCGCTTGGAATATTAACTTCAACTCTGGAACATCTCATATGCTCCATGGTGTTCAAAACGACGTTGAAGTCCGGTTCTAAGCCGTAAAGCATGGCACACCGAACTATAGAGTAGTCATCGACTTTGCTTTGCGAGACGTTCACAACATCTGGCGCAGCCCTTGCACCAGGCACGGCACCTAACGGTGCTTCAGGGCGTAATTCTTCAATGCAGCAATAAGGATAATCCTCAAATTACGGACCCAGTCCGTGTAATTGCTGCCATCATCTTTCAACTTTGCTTTCTCAAGGAACGCATTAAAATTCAACGGAACAACGGACGAGCCATCTATCTACACATCATAGACAAGCAAGATACTATCAGTACTAAGTTCATGATAAATTTAAGTTCAATTAATCATATTACTTAAGAACTCCCACTTAGAAAAATATCCTCCAATTCTCTAAGTGATTGCGTGATCCATATCAACTACACCATGACCGATCATCACGTGTGATGGAGTAGTTTCAATGGTGAACATCAATATGTTGATCATATCTACTATATGATTCACGCCGACCTTTCGGTCTCTGTGTTCCGAGGTCATATCTTATATGCATAGCTCGTCAAGTATAACCTGAGTATTCTGCGTGTGCAACTGTTTTGCACCCGTTGTATTTGAACGTAGAGCCTATCACACCCGATCATCACGTGGTGTCTCAAAGACGAAGAACTTTCGCATAGCGGTGCATACTCAGGGAGAACACTTCTTGATAATTTAGTAAGGGATCATCTTATAATGCTACCGTCAATCAAAGCAAGATAAGATGCATAAAGGATTAACATCACATGCAATCAATATAAGTGATATGATATGGCCATCATCATCTTGTGCTTGTGATCTCCATCTCCGAAGCACCGTCATGATCACCATCGCCACCGCGCGACACCTTGATCTCCATCGTAGCATCGTTGTCGTCTCGCCAAACTTATGCTTCTACGACTATCGCTACCGCTTAGTGATAAAGTAAAGCATTACAGGCGATTGCATTGCATACAATAAAGCGACAACCATATGGCTCTGCCGATTGCCGATAACTCGGTTACAAAACATGATCATCTCATACAATAAAATATAGCATCACGTCTTGACCATATCACATCACAACATGCCCCTGCAAAACAAGTTAGACGTCCTCTACTTTGTTGTTGCAAGTTTTACGTGGCTGCTACGGGCTGAAAGCAAGAACCGTTCTTACCTACGCATCAAAACCACAACGATACTTCGTCAAATAGACTCCGTTTTAACCTTCTCAAGGACCGGGCGTAGCCACACTCAGTTCAACTAAAGTTGGAGAGACAGTCTTCCACAAGCCATCTATGTGCAAAGCACGTCGAGGAACCGGTCTCGCGTAAGAGTACGCGTAAGGTTGGTCTGGATCGTCTTTCCAACAATACCGCTGAACCAAAGTATGACATGCTTTGGTAGGCGATGACTTGTATCGTCCACAACTCACTTGTGTTCTACTCGTGCATATGACATCTACGCATAAAACCAGGCTCGGATGCCACTGTTGGGTAACGTAGTAATTTCAAAAATTTTCCTACGATCACGCAAGATCATGGTGATGCATAGCAACGAGATGAGAGTGTTGTCTACGTACCCTCGTAGACCCACGCCGAAGCGTTGACGCAACGTAGAGGAAGTAGTCGCATTTCTTCACGATCCAACCGATCCAAGTACCGAACGTCACGGCACCTCCGAGTTACGCACACGTTCAGCTCGATGGCGTCCCTCGAACTCCGATCCAGCCGAGTGTTGAGGGAGAGTTTCGTCAACCTGACGGCGTGGTGACGATGATGATGTTCCACGTGCGCAGGCTTCGCCTAAGCTACATTACGGTATTCTCGAGGTGTAATATGGTGGAAGGGGCACCGCACACGGCTAAGGAAAGATCTCAAGGATCAACTTGTGTGTCATGGGGTGCCCTCTGCCCCGTGATATAAAGGAGGGAAGGAGGAGGGGCTGGCCGGCCAAGGGAGGTGCGCCAGGTGTCCTACTCCTACTAGGAGTAGGATTCCCCAATCCTAGTCCAACTAGGTTTCCCCAAGTGGGAAGGGAGAGAGAGGCGCCTTCTCCTAGTCCTAATAGGACTAGGGAAGGGGGAAGGTGCGACCAGCACTTGGGCCCCCTTCTCTCCTTTCCACTAAGGCCCATGTTGGCCCATTAGTATTCCGGGTTCCGGTAACCTCCGGCATTTGGTAAAATTCCTAATTTCACCCGGAACACTTCCGATGTCCAAACATAGACTTCCAATATATGAATCTTTATGTCTCGACCATTTCGAGACTCCTCGTCACGTCCGTGATCTCATCCGGGACTCGAACAACCTTGATGCAGAAACATCATAACAACTCATAGTAACTGCCATCGAAGCGTTAAGCGTGCGGACCCTACGGGTTCGAGAACTATGTAGACATGACCGAGACACCTCTCTGGTCAATAACCAATAGCGGGACCTGGATGCCCATATTGGCTCCTACATATTCTACGAAGATCTTTATCGGTCGGACCGCATAACAACATACGTTGTTCCCTTTGTCATCGGTATGTTACTTGCCGAGATTCGATCGTCGGTATCCAATACCTAGTTCAATCTCGTTACCGCTAGTCTCTTTACTCGTTCCGTAATACATCATCTCACAACTAACTCATTAGTTGCAATGCTTGCAAGGCTTATGTGATGTGCATTACCGAGAGGGCCCAGAGATACCTCTCCGACAATCGGAGTGACAAATCCTAATCTCGAAATATGCCAACCCAACATGTACCTTCGGAGACACCTGTAATGTACCTTTATAATCACCCGATTACGTTGTGACGTTTGGTAGCACCCAAAGTGTTCCTCGAGGCAAACGGGAGTTGCATAATCTCATAGTCATAGGAACATGTATAAGTCATGAAGAAAAGCACTAGCAACAAACTATACGATCGGTGCTATGCTAATGGAATGGGTCATGTCAATCGGATCATTCAACCAATGATGTGATCCCGTTAATCAAATAACAACTCCTTGTTCATGGTTAGGAAACACAACCATCTTTGATTAACGAGCTAGTCAAGTAGAGGCATACTAGTGACACTCTGTAGGTTTATGTATTCACACATGTATTATGTTTCCTGTTAATACAATTCTAGCATGAATAATAAACATTTATCATGATATAAGGAAATAAATAATAACTTTATTATTGCCTCTAGGGCATATTTCCTTCATTCAGTCCATATTTGAGCAGTGCCTGCTTGAACTCCCTGCTGTCATTGAAAGCCATACCCAGTTCAAACTGTGGGGACTCAGTGTTGTCATCATACACCTTATGATGTGTTTTCCTCCTCCTGACAATATTGACCTCTCCATCACTGGCTTCATCATAGGATAAATCATCATCACTCTCAAAATATGGTGTTTCATCTCCATCATCTTCATCTAGCTTACATGTTTCCGGGACAATGAAATTATCCGGCACATTGCAACTCTTTCCTTGTTCTTCCCCAAGCATCTTCTTTCTCCTTTTCTCCTTGAATTCTTGAGCATACTTTTTGTACTCAATTACCTCATCATCATCTGCTGAACTGTTTCTCTCCATTGGATGAACATCATAATCACTGTCACTATCACTATCATCTTCATTAACCATTTGCTCATCTGATATTCCTTTTCCTATGTCATGTACTGATTTTGCAGACCTGAAAACTGGTAACTTTGCACTTGCACACAGTTGAACTTGCTCTGTTTCCTCTCTTTGAACATGCTCTATTTCTTCTCTCTCAATATGCCATGCTTGCTTTGTTTCTTTTGTATCAACATGCCATGGTTGCTCTGTTTCTTCTATCTCAACATGCTCCCCTTGCTCTGTTTCTTTTGTCTGAATATGATCCCCTTCCTCTGCTTGCAACTCCTCCTGTTCACTCTCTAAACTAGCCTCCTCTGCTAATAATTCTTTCTCCCAATCACTTACTTTTGGAGTGACATCTCTAGGTATCGTAGCATAAATATCCATACAACCAGCATCAGTAACATGACTTGCCATCATCTTCACTGATTTTACATCATTGATCACAATTAGAGCACCCTTGAGATCACCACGTGGATATTTCCAATGTAGAGTTGTGTTTTCTAGGACTAAATCAGAGCAAGCTACATGGTCTGTAAGGTGCATCTTCGGCTCTGTAACTGACAGCTTAGAGTGCTCAATTGTTGACATACCATTTCTTCATCCCACATAAATCCAATCCTCACCATTATGCTGAAATTCCCATCTGTAGTGAAATATGACAGAGATGTAATCCAATGAATCCATGGCTTAATCCTGAATGAAACAAAGCAAAGTAGCAGCCCTAAGTCAGTGATTCTTCCATTGCATTCTTTTAAAAAAAATCCAACTTTCTGTTCAAACCATATAAACCCTAACTCGGACCAGGCAAATGTACACATATTTCAAGTGTTTGAACTACAAAAGGCCCTAAAACCGATGAAATGTTAAGCTACTTCAATTTTCTCAGACGATCATCAAACCCTAGCCCAAAATCGAGGCCCCACAAACCCCCAAATAAATAGATGTTCGGGAGGGGGGAGCTCAATGCATCTCAAGAGAAGATTTTCTACATATAGGGGGATGAAGCACACTGACCTAATCGGCGCCGCCGGTGAGATCCTTCAGGGCATGCCGGTGCTCCTCGCCCTCGCTGTGGTGATCACCCAAATCGCCGTCCTGGTCACCAGTGGAGAGGGAGCGGGAGGGAAGAAGGCGAAAAGGTGGCACACCGATGGAACCGAGATGGTCCGGTCACAACAGGCCGAGTCCACAGCATACGTGCCGTCGGTTCCTACTAAATTCCTGAAGGGCCATTGCCACGTCCCCAATATAATACCACCGTCCCAAACCAGCAAACCAGGCGCCGGGGGGTGTTCTGCCCGGTTTAAGCAGGTTCAGGGGATTATGTAGGCCAGAATCAATCCAGGGGGTGATGTGGTCTAAATGTGAAAGTTCAGGGGGTATATACATTTAACCCAATCAGATTGTCTACAAGCAGTCCAGATGATAGTTGGAGGCTCTAGCAACAAGTCCAAGTATGCATTCATCGTGAAGGAGATCATCAGTACTATGGAGGAAAGAAGCTCTTGCATTACTCATTCTTGTCGCTGGTGTAATTTGGCTAGTCATTCCCTGGATAATTTTGGAAGAACACGTGGAACAATACACTGGCGACTTGCATGGTGAGCTAAGGGCCTGTTTGGTTCCAATAAGTCACCAGACTTATAAGTCAGGTGACTTAAAACCAGTGACTTATAAGTCATGCCCGTTTGGTTGTCACCTGACTTATAAGTCACCTGACACACCTACCCACACCAATCAACATCAAGCAGATGATAGAACCCACATAAAAGCGAGGTGACTTATAAGTTTTAAGTTGGGGTGGAAGAACTTATGACTTATAAGTTGGGGTGACTTATAAGTCGGGTCTGTTTGGTAAAATAAGTCATTTTTTTCACTTTTCGACTTATAAATTGGTGACTTATTTGGAACCAAACAGGGCCTAATACAGTACTCCATGATTAGGCATCTCGTGAGCAATAATTACAGCTAATAAAGCATGACAGGGTAACTACAAAAGAATTGATTAAAAAGGACACAACGTGGTCTGTCTGTGCGGGCTTCTGACACTTGACTGGCTGCGGCGGCATATCCTCCTTCCTTCCTACGGCCTCACTCGGACCCACTCGTACCGCCCATCCATGGGAGCGTCTGCGACGACGTCATAGTTGTACCTTCAATCCAAAGCGCAAGATCCAAACGTTAGAAAAGAATATATGTAGTAGCACTGCACTGCCAACCTCACTTTTTTGTTTGGAAATAGTATAATTGCTTGAGCTGAAAATTGAGTTGGAACCATTTTTCAAATTTTAGAGCTAAAAATTGCGCTGCCAAGATCCCCAAATTTCTTTTTTTGGTGCTCAAAACTCCCTATCTGTGTAGTGATTTTGTTCAAATTCCTGCACTAGCACCAGCAGCTGGCCTTTTCCAAGAGAAAAGGAAAACAGCGACAGAAAATTTGTAGCGTTTTTTTTTTTACTGTGTGAGTGTGTGCAACACCAAACTGACTGACACCCGAGATCTTCAGCAGCAGAAACCTCATGTTACTCGAGAGCAGAATTTACAGGCCCACTGCTACGCATGCATTGCTAGCTACTCCCATAAATCCACGGCGGCTTTTCCCCAAGAGTATAGGAGGAAGCTGTTAAGTTGCCTGACTCATGCATGTGCGGTACTCACTTGGCAGCGAAGCGCCGCGCGACGTCGCCCTCCGCCGCGGCGAAGAAGGCCTCCATCTCCTCCGCCGGCGGCGACCTCCCCTTCTTCGCCTTCTTCGTCCTGCGCACGACAACAGGCAACAGCCAAAGCGTGAGAAGAGGAACTCCACACGCAGCAGCACGGCTTGGAACGGCCAGTGCCATGCCGTGAGGAGAAGGAAGGCAGGGAGAGGGAGAGCTGGAGACTGACAAGTCGGCGGGCGCCGCAATGCCGACGCTCTCGCGCTTGCTGCAGCTCGACGCCGCCGCCGTCGCCGTCGCCGTCACGGTGGCCGCGGCGGTGGCGGCCATGCCTTTTTTTCTTCTTCTCTGCTTCCTTCTCTCCTGTTCTCTCTCTCTCTATACTTTTTTCCACCCACGCGCGCGCCTGTGCCGGTGGTGTGTGCTGTGCTCTGCTCGCTGGGTATTACGGGGCCGGAGTGGGGCTGGGGCTGGGTGGGAGGGGATAACGATAGGATTAGGTGGGAAATGAAACGGTGGAGGCCGCGAGCGAGCTTATAGGTGGTCGTACGACGTCCCAGCCGAGGCCCGAGAGATTCCGTGTAGAACGTACTACTAGTAATTAACAGCAGCTACTCACTCTAAGCTAGCACAGGAGAAGGAAAGGATGCCGGAGATGGGATGAGACGAGAGGGGAAAGGGAGCGGGGCGTACGTGTCGCGCGGGCGCGGGGTGCCGGCGTACTTGCATGGCCGGCCCGCGCGGGCGGGGCGTGGGGCGGCACTACGCGCCCGCGGCACTGTGGCCGCATGCGAGTGCGCACGCCTGCGCCAGGCTGCCTCCCCCGTCGAACCGTGGAGGTGGGGGGTAGATGCATGCGCTGGGGTCGGGGAGGAGGCGCGATCGTGGGGGTTCTTCGCGGGAAATTGCGCGCGAGCGAGCTGCATGCCGTCGTCCCGTGTGGGCCGGTTGGTTGGTGCTTGGTGGGTGGGTCTCGGCGCCGGGCGATCCGTATATGCTATGCTACTACTACCATCACGTGCCAGTGTAGCTGCGGCACGGGTGACCGGTTGGCGGTTGCTACGGACAAACCGCCGAGTCCCTGTGACGGACCTCTAGTGCACAGGAGCGCCGCAGTGCCCAAACTGGAAGATCTTTGTTTTTACCAGTGCAAAGGACAGGACAGCATTACAATATACGGCTCTTTTCACTATTTTGATCTTTTTATAAAACTTTAACACAAAATGAACTTCACACAAAACTATTTCACGATTTGACCCTTTTAATAACGCCACAAGCCGTGGCGTTTCTTCTCTATTTGGAAACGCCGAACTAGCCAGCGTTGCTCCACTTCATAAACAAGTGGCAAATGTGAACAAGCTAGTTGAAACGCCAACCCCATTGGCGTTTCATGCTTGGGCAGCAATGCCACCCCCCTTGGCGTTTCCAGCAACGCAACATACTTTGGCGTTTCTGCCTTGCCACGTAGCGTCTCGACCAGGCCAGCAACGCGGGCTAGTTTGGCGTTTTCATATAGTGCAGCAATGCCACGGCACGTGGCGTTTCTAAAAAGGGTCAGATCGTGAAATAGTTTTGTGTGGAGTTTATTTTGTGCTAAAGTTTCCTCAAAAGGCCAGAACAGTGAAAAAGTCCACAATATACTGCCTCCTTCAATAATAATGTGCCCGCTAATATAGATACCAAATAAATAATGTGTCCGGGAAAACTCAAGCCATTCCCCACTGGCACTGGGCAGACAAGGTCGGAAGATGGGTGGCCTCCCCCAACCGCAGGCGCCGAAGGACCCTTCTCTCTCAAAAAAAAGGCGTCGAAGGACCCCCAACCTCCGCCTACCGCCATTAATGGCGGCCTCCACCGCATTGATGGCGGGCCGTCCCCAAGTAGCCCGTTCCCCCATTCCCCCCACCCATTCCCCACCTCCATCCACCACTCCACGCCCATCCGACTCTCTCAGATCCGATTCGCAGGCGATCCTCAGGGGCTCGATGGCGGGTGGATTGAGCCGCAGGCCGCGGGCGAGGAGGGTGCGGCCGACGCTGGCGGTGGCTCCGCCTGCACCGGCCCCTCTACCACCAACTCCGATGGTGCAGAGACCGATGGTCGACGCATCCTCACCGGAAGGCGTGCGCGGAGATGCTGAGGGTGGTGATGGAGAGATTCCCCGACCGCTCCGAGTGGAGCGAGCTATTGGTTCAAGTCATCCACACCTCGTCCTTCTCAGAGCGCGCTCGCTTTGCCGACGACGATGGCGGGATGGACTACGACCTGCTGTTCTGGGTGATTCAGGAAGCAGGATCGACGGATCCGGAGATTGCAGCCAAGTGGGCACGCTTCAAGACATGGAGCCCATCCCGCTTGAACATCAGGCCACTCCCGGTGGTGGGGTTGGCCAGGATTCCTCGCGAGTTCATGGCGTCGGGGGCCACAGCTCCCGGCGGCCGAGTGGCGCGAACCAACTCGCGGGTGCTTGGGGTGGGGTCTGGGCTGACTGAAAGCAGCTTGGAACCGCTGCCATGGCCGGGGGATCATGGGAAGTTTCCGTGTCTTTGATCGAAGGTAAATCGAGTGCGTAATATTCCAGCTTATGCTGAGGGAATTGATGAATCTACAGGAAATATCCTTATGGCTATTGAAGTAGTCGAGAGATTTGAGGATGCCCCTTATGGGGCTGGATCGTGTTCGGCTGGAATCGTGCCAGTGCTTGGAAGCTCTGTGTGTGGGTCGCCGGCTCCGGCGAGTTCTGAGATCGACGGTGAGCTAGTTTGTGCGAGAGGGAGGGGGAATAGTTTGAACGAGCCGCGTCTGGGACATGCGGATGTCCCTGCGCCGTTGATCTAAGGACGGGTGGTGCATACGGAAGCGGCTTCTAAAAATACACGTCTCAGGTTAGGTAACAGCGATGAGGAGGAGGTTGCGGAATTTTACGAGCAGTTGTGGGTTGTCCCATCCCCCCGCCGCCATCCTCGTCCTCATATACCACATCGCCAGCCTCCTAACCCTAAATTCGCCATTCCCAAGCTCTTCTGCGTGAGGAAGGATCTGTTCCAATCCAAATCCTTCACCATCGAGGATTGCTTCCCAGTTCCTCATCCTGGTCGTTTTGACCCTGCCCCTAGCAAATTTTAGATAACAGTGCCTGGTTTTTTTTTGCTGGGGAGTAGATTGTTTGCTGAGGTAGTGAGAGATATGGAGAATCGGGGACAAGGTAACCAAAATAGCCGGCCTCCGGCAGCAAATAAGGCGGCACCAACTCAGGAAGGAAGATCTGCGGGTCCTCCTCAGGTGATCCCAGTCCAGCACGGAGGAAACAAGACGGGTGGAGAGGTGAAACAAGCTCCAGCCCCTGCCCTAGCCCCAGCCCCGATCCCTCAGGCCCCTCAACCTGCCCTCAGGTTCAACCTCTAGATCCAAGGTATAAGGAGATGACTTGCTTCAATTGTGGCTGGCCTGGATACTATGTTGGCATTTGTATCGAAGCCAAGAAATGTTTTATATGCAGTGGAAACCATAATGTGAACAATTGTGTGGCTTGGGCTCGTCCACGACCCTCTGACCACCTATTTTGGTAGTGCTGCTGCTGGCTTGGGATTTTATCATGTGGATGTTCCTCTGGCAAGTGAATCTAGCTGGTTGAATTACAAAAATTGTGCAGTTCTGAAAGTGGTTAAAGGAGAAGTTTCTACTTCTGAGTTGCTAGTGCAACTGAATGGAATATTTTGCAAAACAAAAGAGTGGCCTTTGCAAATCAGAGAACTGGAGGAGAAGAAATTCCTACTCAGATTTCCACCCTGGAAGAATGTGGACGATCTGATTGAATTTCCAACGTTCAACCTACCTATTGATGGTGTTTCTGTTATGATTTGTGAATGGGAAGGAATGCTGGATGAGTTTGGAGAACTAAAAGAATCTTGGGTGGTTGTTGATGGAATTCCCCCGAAATGGTGTGCTTGGAAGGTCTTTGCACATGTTGCTGGCTGTTTTGGGGTCCTTGTGGATGTTGATTGGAATGGCATTTTCAAAAGCTTCTATGAAACTATCAGACTCAAGATTGCTTGCAGAGATCCCTGCAAAATCCCATTTGAGAGACTGGTGGAGATGAAGAAAAAGCTCTACCTACTGTTTTTCACTGTGGAAGGATTTGAACAAGTTGGAGAAGAATCAGATGGAAATGATGATGATCCTGGACAAGATAATGAAGATGGAAAGAAAGAAAAACTGGATGAGGACCTGACTGATAAGGATAGCATGGGAGATAATGCAGAGGAACCTTTTGATGGACTGGACAGAGCTAACTTCACACCAAAAGAGAACCCCAACTCTAAGACAAACAAACAAGTACAACAGATCTCGTATACTGCAGTAAGAATTTCACCCAAAGATTATGATTGATGAGGCCCATGACAGCTTCCTCGAGGAAATCAGTAAAAGTGGATATAGAGAGAACAAACAGGTTGAGGACAAGCCAGGGTTTGGCACCCCATGCTCATATCACCTACTGCCTAAGGATAATGAGGAAATTCCTATGTCTACACATTTAGAGTATTGTTCTGAACAACTCAGTAAATTTGACATGTAGGAGACAGATGGAGAGGAAGAAGATATGGAAACTGAATCGCAATGCCTCCTCAAGATTTGGCTATGGCTATTGGCTCAGAAAGAGATCATTAATTGAATCTATGGACAATGCAGAATCAGGAAAGAAGAAGAAACTCAACACTGAAACCAAAACTGCTTGGGGCCTAGTTCTGACTAATAGGCCTAAAACCAGAGATCATGGAAATGTGAAGATCATGGACAAGGAAAATGCTTACTTGCTGAAGAAGAACCTGGAAGTTCCTACTACTCTCAAAGGTAAATCATTTGCTACCTTGGAAAATGAAGTACTTGCTTCTCATTCTGCTTTGGTTGATCTGTGTGTGGGTGATGATAATAATGAGTGCAATGATATCATTGATAGATTAAATGTCTAGGGAGAAGATTAAATGTCTTCAATTTGCTGATTCTAATTCGGAGATTGTTCTCCCGAACTCCATAGACATGGACTGCTACGATAATATTTCCCCCACTGACAGTAATGCTATATTAGTTAATAGGACAGGGGCACCGCTGTCCTAGAACTAGATAGCCCCTGTTATTAATGCTAAGAACCGGCTTTGTGGCTTATCTCACCCTTTTAAGGTCAAATGATAGGTGCCTTTTGGAATATTAGGGTCTTGGTCAACTGGTAAACTACGATTGCTGGAGATTTCCTTAATACTAATCACGTTGATTTTGTGGGTTTCTTTGAAACCAAAAGAGAGAAAATAGAGAGTGGGACCTTGGGTATGATTGCTGGTAATAATAACTACGAGTGGCATGTGCTTCCTGCGAACAATGCTGCTGGAGGGATCCTTGTGGGTCTTAGACTGGACTTATTTGATATCATTGGTTTCTTAGATAAGAAATAATGTGTTATAGCTACTATTAAGAGCAAAAATGATGGTTTTTGGTGGCACTTTGTTGTTGTCTATGGTACTGCTTATAATGAATATAAAATTGAGTTTATTGCTGAACTTCATGAGGTTATGTCTACTCTTACATACTTATTTTAGATACGGGAGCTAGGAGGGTTACCTCCCCTAAACCTTTTAGATTTGAGAAATGGTGGTTGGATCAACCTGATTTTAAAGATTTAGTATGTGAGATTTGGAACTCTGTAATTCCTAGAAAGTGTGCTCTAGATACTTGGATGAACAAAACTAGGATTCTTAGGAAAAAAACGAAAGGCTAGAGCATCAATGTGGAGGCTAGTATGAAAAAAACGAAGAAGGACCTGAAATTAGAGTTTAATATATTAGATGTCTTTTCCAAGCGTAATCGGCTGGATGATGGGGACAAAACACGTATGATAGAGATCAAAGATGAACTAGATAGGATTTGGCATAAAGAAGAGGTTGCCTTGTGGCAACGGTCGAGGGATCAAAAATTAAAGATGGAGATAAGAACAATGCTTATTTTCAGGCTCTGGCTAACCACGGACATAGGAAAAACCACCTTTCAGAGCTGATTGGAGATAATGGCCCTGTCCACTCTACTAAAGAGATGTTGGATGTAGCCACTAACTTCTATAAGGATTTGTTGGATTAAAACCACTTTACTTCAAAGCACTTTTAGTGTTCGGATCAATGACACAGTGGGGTCCCATTTTTTAGCTGGGAAAGGGTTAAAGCAGGGTGATCTGCATTCTCCTTTGCTTTTCAACCTGGTTGCTGATGTTTTTTCTAAAATGCTTCACAAAGCTATGAGCCGACGCCTAATTTAGGGGCTTATCCCTCAGGCTATTCCTGGAGGTGTTGTCAGCTTACAATATGCTGATGACACCATCCTATTCTTAGAAAATTCAGTGGACAGAGCCAGAAATTTTAAATGGCTTTTTGTCCTGTTTTGAAATTTTGTCGGGTATGAAAATTAATTTCCATAAGAGTGATTTACTTACCATTAATGCGGAGGAGGAAGTGGCAAAATCATTTGCCCAGATTTTTTGCTGCAAGTTGGGAGATTTTCCTATCAAGTACTTGGGGGTGCCTCTGCACTATGACAACCTTAAGAAAGAGGATTTACAACCTATCATTGATAGGATTATAAAAAATATGTCTGGCTGGTTGGGGAGATACCTTACATACAAATGGAAAATTATTTTGTTATATGCCTGCATTATCAGTATTCCTGCATACTTGATGTCCATGATTAAATTTCCCAAGTGGTCCATTAATGCTATCAATTCGCAGATGGCCCATTTTTTCTGGGGAGACAGAGACAATCAGCATAAATACCATCTAGCTAGCTGGGGTATGATCTAAGAAGAAGGAATTTGGGGGACTGGGTGTCCCTAACATTATAGAATTTAACATTGCACTTGGGCTTTTGCTGCAGCCAAGACTTTTTACAAATGGAAATTGGGGAATAGAGAGAATGTCAGTTTCTCGCACGACACCTGGGTTGGGGATTATTCCCTAAAAACTTGTTTCTGGGATCTGTTTTGCATTTGCAACTACAGTGAGTGCTCAGTAACACAAGTCTGGGATGGTGTCACATTGAAGCTAACATTTAGAAGATGCGTTGATGAAACATGTCTTAGTAGCTGGAATCACCTGGTTGATCTAGTTAAAACATCTCAGTTAAGAGATGAACCTGATTCTCCCATTTGGACTTTGGAGTCAAATGGGGTTTTCTCAGTTAAATCTTTCTATAAACAAAATAACTTTGGGGGTGTGGTCTCTAAGGTGGGAGATAAACTTTGGAAAGTTATCTGCCCACAAAAAATTCATGTGTTCCTGTGGTTGTGTGTTCATAACAAAATCCTTACCCAAGATAATTTGGCCAAAAGGAGACCTGTGGAAGATTTGTCCTGCTTATTTTGTAGTGAAAATGAAATTGTCCAACATTTGTTGTTTGAATGTAATGTTGCAAAACAGATTTGGGATTTTATTTCTGAATGTTTTGATCGTCCATGCATTTCTAGCTTTGATGACATTTGTGCCTTATGGCAGAATAATAAGAACGATGATATGATTAACCTGGTAGTGGCTGCCTCCTTGTGGAGCATTTGGAAACTAAGGAACAACTTTTGTTTTCAGGGGCGTACCTGGAGAGATGCCAGATGGGTCCTATCAAAACTAAGCTTATATCTGCTGCAATGGAAAGTTCTCTGCGATGACACTCAGGCAAATCTGTTGCAACGATGCATTCGCCTACTGGTCAGACGCTGTGGAGAACTGCTGAGGATTGCATGGATGTGAGCGTGGAGAACAGGAAGATGGAGCCTCCTAACTTCTAGTTTAATCTCAGATTCCTGTTTCTTGGGGATGTAATAAGTAGCTACTTTAAAACTCTGCGTTGGGGTGTTGTGTCCCCCTGGAGAGATGCTTTTCTTTTTCAGTAAGACTGTCACAGATTTCTCTTCATTAATAAAATGGGGCGGGGGGAAACCCCTTTATAAAAAATAATAATGTGTCCGTAGAGAAATTTATCTACGTCTGCAATACCAAATAAATACAATAAGAATGATGTGTTATGTGTTATTTGAAGTAACTTGTCTATCGATAAGCTTAATGTTGCTCCTTCTGTTCCAATTGCTCTGGTTTCGTCACCGATGAATACAAGCGGAGTCGAGGCTCGGTCCCGCAGGTTTGATGTGGCTTCGCTCCCTCACCGGAGTCACTAGAGGTGGTGTGGCATAAGGCTCTGGGCAAAAACCTAATTCTTCGACATGGGCGATGTTGGCGCCCGTGGGAGTCCTTCTCCTCCTTGGATGCATTGTTGAAGAGTCAGTCCTCATCACCGGGCCATGATCGGTCAAAGCGAGGGAGCGGTGTTGGGGACTGTTGGCTAGGCTAGACCATTCTCGGGGTTTGATGGAGTGATCGTGCGCCTGCTTGTGCAAAAACTTGTGCTCAACTAGGGTCGATGCCAGCTACAGCGGCGTCCATCGGCGTTGCTGAAAGGATCGAGAAGAGGTGTCTAGAGGGGGGTGATTAGACACTCAACAAGTAAAGGTGGTAGTTTTCAAGTTCTTCAAGTTTACGTTGTAGATTAGCACAATTTTAAGCATTCCCAACACACTTCAAGCAAGCATGGCAAGATTATAAGCAGCGGAAATAGTAAAGCATGCTAGTTGCAAAAAGTAAAGGGATGGGATTGGAGTGTGCAAACGCAATGAAGACACGGAGATTTTTGGCGTGGTTCCGATAGGTGGTGCTATCGTACATCCACATTGATGGAGACTTCAACCCACGAAGGGTAACGGTTGCGTGACTCCACAGAGGGCTTCACCCACAAAGGGTCCACGAAGAAGCAACCTTGTCTATCCCACCATGGCCATCGCCCACGAAGGACTTGCCTCACTTGGGTAGATCTTCTCAAAGTAGGCGATCTCCTTGCCCTTACAAACTCCTTGGTTCAACTCCACAATCTTGACGTAGGCTCCCAAGTGACACCTACCCAATCTAGGAGACACCACTCTCCAAAAGGTAATAGATGGTATGTTGATGATGAACTCCTTGCTCTTGTGCTTCAAATGATAGTCTCCCCAACACTCAACTCTCTCACACAGATTTGGATATGGTGGAAAGGTGATTTAAGTGGAAAGCAACTCGGAAGGCTAGAGATCAATATTCTTGTGGTTGGATTGGAATATCTTGGTCTCAACACATGAGTAGGTGGTTCTTTCTCAGAAAATAAGTAGTAGAAGTGTAGGCACGTTCTGATGGCTCTCTCTCAAATGGAGAAGGGGGTAGTGGGGTATATATAGTGTAGGATCGAAAGTATGTCTAGAGGGAGGGTGATTAGACTACTGGACCAAATAAAAATCTAGCCTTTTCCCAATATTATGTCTTGGAAGATTTTAGCAACTTAACGCAAGTCAAGAAATCAACCTACACATGCAAATCTAAGAGTATAGCAGCAGAATGTGAATCATTGCATATGAAGGTAGTTTGGAGGGAGCAAACGCAATGTAGACACGGAAATTTTTGGCGTGGTTCCGATAGGTGGTGCTATCGTACATCCACGTTGATGGAGACTTCAACCCATGAAGGGTAACAGTTGCGCGAGTCCACGGAGGGCTCCACCCACGAAGGGTCCACGAAGAAGCAACCTTGTCTATCCCACCATGGCCATCGCCCATGAAGGACTTGCCTCACTTGGGTAGATCTTCACGAAATAGGTGATCTCCTTGTCCTTACAAACTCCTTGGTTCAACTCCACAATCTTGACGGAGGCTCCCAAGTGACACCTAACCAATCTAGGAGACACCACTCTCAGAAAGGTAATAGATGGTGTGTTGATGATGAACTCCTTGCTCTTGTGCTTCAAATGATAGTCTCCCCAACACTCAACCGTCTCTCACAGATTTGGTTATGCTAGAAAGATGATTTGAGTAGAAAGCAACTTGGGTAAGGCTAGAGATCAAGATTCTTGTGGTTGGATTGGACTGTCTTGGCCTCAACACATGAGCAGGTGGTTCTCTCTCAGAAAATGAGTAGTGGAAGTGTAGGCACGTTCCGATGGCTCTCTCGCGAATGGAGAAGGGGGTGGAGGGGTATATATATATAGCCTCCACAGAAAATCTAACCGTTACACACAATTTAAACTCGGTGGGACCGAATAGTGAAACTCGGTGGCACCAACCTAGTTCAAAATGTGAGCGTTAGGCTTTTCGGTGGGACCGACAATAACAACTCGATGAGACCGATGCGCTAGGGTTAGGGCAAAAGCTCATCTTGGTGAGACCGATCACATGAACTCGGTGAGATCGATTTCCGTAATAAGCAAACAGAGACTTGGTCCAGCAAACTCGGTGGGACCGGTCGCTCACTTCGGTGAGACCGAAATGTCACGAAAAGGAAACAGAGAGTTTGCATTGCGAACTCGGTGGGACCGATCGCTCATCTCGGTTAGAACAAAATGTTATGAAGGGAAACAGAGAGTTTGCAACCCCATCTCGGTGAGACCGAGATCCCTATCGGTGAGACCGAACTGATTAGAGTTTCTGGCTATGGCTATGTCAAGTGAACTCGATGGCGCCAGATAGATCAAATCGGTGGGGCCGAGTTTGACTTTAGGTTTAGGACATGTGTGGAAATGAGAAAGTGGTTGAGGGATTTTGGAGCATATCACTAAGCTTTTGAGCAAGCAAGCCATTAAGCAACACCTCATCCCATTTTAATAGTATTGGCATTTCCTATAGACTCAATATGATCTTGGATCACTAAAATGAAAATGAAGACTCTTGAGCTTTTGCCAATATGTGTCCTTAGCATTTTGAGGGGTCCACATCTCTAGTCCATGTCATACCAATCATTGAACTTTGTGAAACATTAATATTAATTGGATATTAGTTCAATGAGCTATATGATGTTATGAATTACCAAAACCACCCGGGGATTAGTTGCACTTTCATATAGCCTCCACACAAAATCTAACCGTTACACACATTTTACCAAACTCGGTCAGATCGAATAGAGAAACTCGGTGGGACCAATTTAGTTTAAAGTGTGAACATTAGGAATTTCGGTGGGACCGACGAGATCAACTCGGTGGGACCGATGTGCTAGGGCTAGGGAAAAAAACTCATCTCGGTGAGACCTATCGCATGAACTCGGTGAGACCGATTTCAGCAATTGATCAAACAAAGAGTTGGTCAGGCAAACTTGGTGGGACCGGATGCACATTTTGATGAGACCAAAATAATTGCAAGTAGGCAATAGAGAGTTTACAAGGCCGTCTCGGTAAGACCGAGATCCGTATCGGTGTGACCGAACTGATTAGGGTTTCTGGCAGTGGCTATGTCAAGTGAACTCGGTGGCATCGGATAGATCAAAACGGTGGGTCCGAGTTTGACTTTAGGTTTTGGACAAATGTGGAAATGAGAAAGTGGTTGAGGGCTTTGGAGCTATATCACTAAGCATTTGAGCAAGCAAGCCATTAATCAACACCTCATCCCCTTTTAATAGTATTGGCTTTCCTGTGGACTCAATGTGATCTTGAATCACTAAAATGAAAATGTAGAGTCTTGAGCCTTTGCCAATCTTTGTCCTTAGCATTTTAAAGGGATTCCACATCCTCTTGTCCTGCCACTCCTTTGTTGAACTCATCTGAAATGTACTTGATAAAAACATTAGTCCATCAAGAGATATGTTGACATTAATTACCAAAATCACCCAGGGAGCACTTGTGCTTTCAATCTCCAACTTTTTGGTAATTGATGACAACATACATTAAAGCTTTAGATAAACAAAGCAACGGTAAAGCTTTGGAAGGACATGTAACATGCATAGGCTCCCCCTACATGTATGCAATCATGTAATGATGGAATGTAAGAACATGTGAATGCATAAGCATGTCAGAGCAAGCAATGAGCTACATGTATCTTGGCTATATGCATCAGAGCAAATGATGTAGATGGAATAGGTATACCTTCATGTCCATGAATCCTTCTTGCAAACAGTATGTGCAGTAGCAAGAGATCATCATGCACATGAGTGTGATGCATATACTTACCTTGTGGTCTTGAGCTGGATTTGGAAGAGATGAGCTTGAGGAAACAAGGTTAGATAACACAAGAACACTCTAAATAAAGCAAGTTCAGGAAACCACAAGAGTACCAAGACTGGGATGACATGTAAAGGGTGAGTACTTAGTACTCTATTTGGATATAGACATGTCCCCAAAGATTAAATATATGCAATGAATTCCAAATATTTTCTTCCCTAGGATCCCAACGCTTTCTCCCCTGATACGTCCATTTTGCATCATGCTTTTATATTGATATTTATTGCATTATGGGCTGTTATTACACGTTATGTCACAATACTTATGGCTATTCTCTCTTATTTTATAAGGTTTACATGAAGAGGGAGAATGCCGGCAGCTGGGATTCTGGGATGGAAAAGGAGCAAATATTGGAGACCTATTCTACACAGCTCCAAAAGTCCTGAAACTCCACGAAAGTCATTTTTGGAATTAATGATAATTATTCAGCGGAAGAAATATCTGAGGGGGGCCACCCACCGTCCACGAGGGTGGGGGGTGCGCCCTACCCCCTGGGCGCGCCCCCTGCCTCGTGGGCCACCTGGCAGCCCTCCGGTGCCCATCTTCTGCTATATGAAGTATTTTACCCTGGAAAAAATCATAAGCAAGCTTACGGGACGAAACTCCGCCGCCACGAGGCCGAACCTTGGCGGAACCAATCTAGGGCTCCGGTGGAGCTGTTCTGCCGGGGAAACTTCCCTCCGGATGGGGAAATCATCACCATCGTCATCACCAACGATCCTCTCATCGGGAGGGGGTCAATCTCCATCAACATCTTCACCAGCACCATCTCCTCTCAAACCCTAGTTCATCTCTTGTATCCAATCTTTGTACCAAAACCTCAGATTGGTACCTATGGGTTGCTAGTAGTGTTGATTACTCCTTGTAGTTGATGCTAGTTGTGTTATTTGTTGGAAGATCATATGTTCAGATCCTTAATGCATATTAATACACCTCTGATTATGAACATGAATATGCTTTGTGAGTAGTTACGTTTGTTCCTGAGGACTGGGTGAAGTCTTGCTATTAGTAGTCATGTGAATTTGGTATTCGTTCGATATTTTGATGAGATGTATGTTGTCTCTCCTCTATTGGTGTTATGTGAATGTCGACTACATGACACTTCACCATTATTTGGGCCTAGAGGAAGGCATTGGGAAGTAATAAGTAGATGATGGGTTGCTAGAGTGATGAGCTTAAACCCTAGTTTATGCGTTGTTTGTGAGGCTGATTTGGATCCACATGTTTCATGCTATGGTTAGGTTTACCTTAATACTTCTTTTGTAGTTGCAGATGCTTGCAATAGGGGTTAATCATAAGTGGGATGCTTGTCCAAGAAAGGGCAGTACCCAAGCATCGGTCCACCCACATATCAAATTATCAAAGTAACGAACACGAATAATATGAGTGTGATGAAAACTAGCTTGACAATAATTCCCATGTGTCCTCGGGAGCGCTTTTCTCATTATAAGAACTTGTCCAGGCTTGTCCTTTGCTACAAAAAGTATTGGGCCACATTGCTGCACCTTATTTACTTTCATTGCTTGTTACCCGTTACAAATTATCTTATCACAAAACTATCTGTTACCTACAATTTCAGTGCTTGCAGAGAATACCTTACTGAAAACCGCTTATCATTTCCTTCTGCTCTTCGTTGGATTCGACACTCTTACTTATCGAAAGTACTACAATAGATCCCCTACACTTGTGGGTCATCAAGACTCTTTTCTGGCGCCGTTGCCGGGGAGTGAAGAGCCTTTGGTGAGTGGAACTTGGTAAGGAAACATTTATATAGTGTGCTGAAATTTACTGTCACTTGTTACTATGGAAAGTAATCCTTTGAGGGGATTGTTCGGGGTATCTTCACCCCGACCAGTAGATCAAAGAGTTGCTCCTCAACCTACTGAACCTACTGAAAATGTCTACTTTGAAATTCCTTCAAGTATGGTAGAGAAACTGCTAGCTAATCCCTTTGCAGGAGATGGAACATTGCATCCCGATTTACACCTTATCTATGTGGATGAAGTTTGTGGATTATTTAAGCTTGCAGGTATGCCTGATGATGTTGTTAAGAAGAAGGTATTCCCTTTATCTTTGAAAGGAGACGCATTGACATGGTATAGGCTATGTGATGATATGGGATCCTGGGATTATAAACGATTGAAATTGGAATTTCACCAGAAGTTTTATCCTATGCATCTTATTCATCGTGATCACAATTATATATATAATTTTTGGCCTCGCGAAGGAGAAAGCATCGCTCAAGCTTGGGGGAGGCTTAAGTCAATGTTATATTCATGCCCCAATCATGAGCTCTCAAGAGAAATGATTATTCAAAACTTTTATGCTCGGCTTTCTCTCAACAATCGCACCATGCTTGATACTTCTTGTGCTGGGTCTTTTATGATGAAGACTATTGAATTCAAATGGGATTTATTGGAAAGAATTAAACGTAACTCTGAAGGTTGGGATTCCGACGATGGTAAGGAGTCAGGTATGACACCTAAGTTTGATTGTGTTAAATCTTTTATGGATATCGATGCTTTTCATGGATTTAGCACTAAATATGGACTTGACTCTGAGATAGTAGCTTCTTTCTGTGAATCATTTGCTACTCACGTTGATCTCCCTAAGGAGAAGTGGTTTAAATACAATCCTCCCACTGAAGTAAAAGTAGTTGCACCTATTACAGTTGAAGAAAAGACTATCACTTATAATGATCCTATTGTTCCTTCTACTTATATTGAGAAACCACCTTTCCCTGTTAGGATAAAGGATCATGCTAAAGCTTCAACTGTGGTTCGTAAGAGTAATACTAGAACATATACACCTCCTAAGCAAATTAAAGTTGAACCTACTATTGCTATGGTTAAAGATCTCTTGGCTGATAATATTGATGTGCATGTTATTTATTTTTGTGAACAAGTTGCTAGAATCGCTAGACCTGATGCTAAGACACGTAGACCTGTTGTAGACATGCCTGTTATTTTTGTTAAAATAGGAGATCATTGTTATCATGGTCTATGTGATATGGGTGCTAGTGCTCGTGCAATACCCTTTTCCTTATATGAAGAAATTATGCATGATATTGCACCTGCTGAGATAGAAGAAATTGATGTTACAATTAAGCTTGCCAATAGAGATACTATTTCACCAATTGGGATTGTTAGAGATGTTGAAGTCTTGTGTGGGAAAGTCAAATATCCTGCTGATTTTCTTGTTCTTGGCTCCCCACAAGATGACTTTTGTCCCATCATATTTGGTAGACCCTTCTTGAACACTGTTAATGCTAAGATTGATTGCGAAAAGGACGTTGTTACGATTGGCTTAGGAGATATGTCTCATGAGTTTAATTTTGCTAAATTTCGTAGACAACCCCATGATAAAGAATTGCCTAGTAAGGATGAATTATTGGTCTTGCCTCTATTGTCGTGCCTCCTACTGATCCTTTAGAACAATATTTGCTAGACCATGAAAATGATATGTTTATGAATGAAACAAGGGAAATAGATGGAAGTATTCTTTAAACAGGGTCCTATTTTGAAACACAACTTGCCTGTTGAAATCCTAGGGGATCCTCCTCCACCCAAGGGTGATCCCGTGTTTGAGCTTAAACCATTACCTGATACTCTTAAATATGCTTATCTTGATGAAAATAAGATATATCTTGTTATTACTAGTGCTAGCCTTTAGAAGCAAGAAGAGGAAAGATTATTGAAAACTCTGAAGAACCACCGTGCTGCTATTGGATATACTCTTGATGATCTTAAGAGCATCAGTCCCACTCTATGCCAACACAAAATGAAATTGGAGGAAGGTGCCAAACCAGTTATTGATCACCAATGATGGTTAAATCCTAAGATGAAAGAAGTGGTAAGAAAGGAAATACTAAAGCTCCTTGAGGCAGGTATAATTTATCCCGTTGCTGATAGTCAGTGGGTAAGTCCTGTCCATTGTGTCCCTAAGAAGGGAGGTATTACTGTCGTTCCTAATGATAAAGATGAATTGATCCCGCAAAGAATTATTACAGGTTATAGGATGGTCATTGATTTCCGCAAATTAAATAAATATACTAAGAAAGAGCATTACCCTTTACCTTTTATTCATCAAATGCTAGAAAGACTATCCAAACATACACATTTTTTCTTTCTAGATGGTTACTCTGGTTTCTCTCAAATACCTGTGTCAGCGGAGGATCAAGAAAAGACCACTTTTACTTGCCCTTTCGGTACCTTTGCTTATAGTCGTATGCCTTTTGGTTTATGTAATGCACCTGCTACCTTTCAAAGATGCATGATGGCTATATTCTCTGACTTTTGTGAAAAGATTTGTGAGGTATTCATGGATGATTTATCCGTTTATGGATCCTCTTTTGATGATTGCTTGAGCAATCGTGATCGAGTTTTATGGTTAATGAAGGTATTGTCTTGGGGCATAAAATTTCTGAGAAAGGTATTGAAGTTGATAAAGCTAAAGTTGATGCTATTGAAAAGATGTCGTGTCCCATGGACATTAAAGGTGTAAGAAATTTCCTTGGTCATGCCGGTTTTTATAGGAGGTTCATTAAGGACTTTTCTAAAATTTCTAGCCTCTGACTAATCTATTGCAAAAATATATTCCTTTTGTCTTCGATGATGATTGTGTAGAAGCATTTGAAATACTTAAGAAAGCTTTGATTTCTGCACCTATTGTTCAGCCACCTGATTGGAACTTACCCTTTGAAATTATGTGTGATGCTAGTGATTATGTTGTAGGTGCTGTTCTAGGGCAAAGAGTCGATAAGAAATTAAATGTTATTCAATATGCTAGTAAAAATCTAGACACCGCCCAGAGAAATTATGCTTCTACACAATCGTCATCGAAGACAAAAGAAATTATGTAGTTGAACTTGTAGTTGCGGATGCTTGCAATAGGGGTTAATCATAAGTGGGATGCTTGTCCAAGAAAGGGCAGTACCCAAGCACCGGTCCACCCACATATCAAATTATCAAAGTAACAAACGCGAATCATATGAGCGTGATGAAAACTAGCTTGACAATAATTCACATGTGTCCTCGGGAGCGCTTTTCTCATTATAAGAACTTGTCCAGGCTTGTCCTTTGCTACAAAAAGGATTGGGCCACCTTGCTGCACCTTATTTACTTTCATTGCTTGTTACCCGTTACAAATTATCTTATCACAAAACTATCTGTTACCTACAATTTCAGTGCTTGCAGAGAATACCTTACCGAAAACCGCTTGTCATTTCTTTCTGCTCCTCGTTGGGTTCGACACTCTTACTTATCGAAAGGACTACGATAGATCCCCTACACTTGTGGGTCATCATCCCCCTGAATCTGATATTGGATAATGGAGAAGGTAGGGTAAGAGAAAACCAGAGCAAAGAAGGAAAAGAAAATCAGAGCAAGAACTTGATACCAAAAAGGTTCAATTTCTATAAATCAGAGCAAGAACCAATTAAGCAAGAAATGGTTCAAACAAACAAGACTTAACATGTCTTTCCCCTCTTGAAGACATGTGGCTTCTCTCCTCTTTTGACAAAAAGCATCTGGGAAAGCTAAGATGACTCTCTCTCCCACATGGTCTCTTTCTCCCATAAGATAAGCTTTGATGTGGTCTCTCTCTCCCCCTTTGACGTCAATTTCCAAGAAGGGTTCTTCTGGAGTATGAGTCAGTTAGGTTCGGTCCTTGAGACACATGACAAAGCAACATGTAGATTATGATGCGGGTAGAGGATAAGAATCATTGAGTGGAGCTGGAAAAGATGTGCAGAAAGCAATGGCAAAAAGTTTTCTGCAGCATTGAAATCGGTAACGTCGATTTGTTTTCATCGGTGACACCGAGTTGGCGAGGTCGCAGAAGATCCTGATCGGTGCAACCAATTTAGACCATGTCGATTGAATTGATGATCTAGCCACAAGGATACATTGTGCTTCGGTTAGACTGGTAGGTTTGAATCGGAGAGACCGAGTTCAACAATGAGTAAACATTTTGTCAACTCAGCTCACTAGGCAAATAGAATCACTTAAAGATTTGCAAGGAATTTACTAAAGAATTTGCGAAGAATTAGAAACAAGAAAGGAGATCTAGATGAAGTTTTTTTATAAAAGGAAACACAAGACAAAGGAAACCAAAAACAACAAATAGAAACACTAGAGAACTTCATCTAGAAGATGTCGGTGACAAAGTCACCAATGTTAGAGTATTTGACTTAGGAGTCAAGTGAAGTCACTTGATCATAGGTCATACTCATCGTTTAAGCTCAAAATAAGGTTACCATTTTTCGTTTAAGCACTTTTGATGTATTCACATCTTGTTGAGTTGCTTTAACACATGACTCGGGTCAAAGCTTCTCTAAGATGGAATGACATACCTTGGGTTGTGTTGATCTTGGTCATGTAGTTGAACTTGTGTTGGAAGCTCAAAGTTGATGTAGTCCATCAAGAGTTGAGAGCATCACTTGAAGTTTAAGTTCATCTTCCTACATGGGTTAGCCTCGCAAGGAAGAGCACTTGTGTATCCAAAAATGACAAACATGTAACTTGACACCAAATGAAATTTGATATATAGAAATTGTCAAAGGATATATTGAGTGAGGTCATTCTTCCTTGTATTACACAACCATATGGTAGAAACTTGGTGAGGTAGAGATTGCTTAGGATGTGACTGACTTGCAATCCCATGGATTTGAGCTCATCCAAGTTTCTACAAGGGTTAGATAACATGCAATGGCACAAGTATAGATCCAAGCCATATGATCATTATATTAAGAGAAATATCAAGGATTAGTCATAGAAGGGTCATGCCTTGCATGCATCTAGATGGAGTTCCTACTCCAAGTTTGAAGCATCAATGATGTTTAATTCACCTCTCAAACAAAAAAACACTTTCCCATCAAGCGGTTTGGTGAAAATATCTACCAATTGCTTATCGGTACAAACATGCTTAAGATTGATGTCACCTTTAGCAACATGATCTTGAATGAAATGATGACGAACTTCAATATGCTTAGTCCGAGAATGTTGCACGGGATTATAAGCAATCTTAGTAGCACTTTCATTATCACAAAGCAATGGAACATGTTTCACATGTATCCCATAATATTTAAGAGTTTGGGTCATCCAAAGTAATTGAGCACAACATGATCCAGCGGCTATGTATTCCGCTTCGGCGGTGGATAAGGATACCGAGTTTTGTTTCTTGGAGGACCAAGACACAAGAGATCTACCAAGAAATTGACAAGTACCTGAAGTGGACTTTCTATCAACCTTGTCTCCGACATAGTCCGAGTCGGAGTAGCCAACAAGATCAAAAGAAGACCTCTTAGGATACCAAATGCCAAAGCTTGGTGTATGAATTAAGTATCTCACTATCCTTTTCATAGCCTTAAGATGACATTCTTTGGGGGGGGGGGGCGCTTGATATCGTGCACACATGCACACACTTAGCATGATATGGGGATGGGAGGCACATAGATATAACAATGAACCAATCATAGAGCGATAAAACTTTTGGTCAACCATTTTGCCATCCTTAGTCAAGTCAAGATGTCCACTAGTAGGCATGGGTGTTTTCATACCTTTGCTTTCTTGCATGTTGAACTTCTTGTATAAGTCCTTGGTATACTTTGTTTGGGAAACTAAGGTACCTTCCTTAGTTTGCTTGATTTGCAAACCAAGAAAGAATTTGAATTCACACATCATAGGCATCTCAAACTTCTCCGACATTAGCCTTCCAAACTTTTCACTAAAATGAGGGTTAGTTGAACGAAATATGATATCATCCACATAAATTTGGCACACGAATAATTCACCATAAACCCTTTTAGGCAAAAGTGTAGAATCAATTTTTCCCATCTCAAAGCCTTTTTCAATAAGAAACTTGGTCAATCATTTATATCATGCTCTAGAAGCTTGTTTAAGACCATAAAGAGCTTTGCGAAGTTTGTAAACATGATCAGATTTCTTAGGATTAACAAAACCAGGAGGTTGTTTAACATAAACTTCCTCCTCAATTTCACCATTTAGAAAATCACTTTTTATGTACATTTGATATAAAGTAATGTCATGATGATTGGCATAAGCAAGTAAGATGTGTATGGACTCAAGTCTAGCAACGGGGGCATATGTCTCACCGTAGTCCATACATTTGACTTGAGTGTAGCCTTGAGCAACGAGATGAGCCTTGTTGCGCACAACTTGTCCATCTTCATCTTGCTTATTCTGAAACATCCATTTGGTTCCAATGACATTGTGCTTCTCATCGGGCTTTTCAACCAACGTACATACTTGGTTCCTCTCAAAATTGTGTACCTCTTCATGCATAGCGTTCACCCAGTCCGGATCATCAAGAGCCTCTTCGACCTTGATAGGTTCAATACTAGAAATGAATGAGTAATGTTCACAAAAGTTAGCCAAACGAGTTTTAGAGCGAGTAATTCTCCCGGTTTGAATATCATCGAAGATTTGTTCGACGAGATGATCTCTTGAGACTCTTGCTTGAACTCATGAGAGCTTTTGTTTGGGTTAGGGTGGAACATCCTCTTCATTGTCTTGTTCTTCCTCTTGTCTTTCTTCATTGTCGTTGGCATTGTTGTTCTCTTGTGGAGGTGGATAAGGAGGTCGATGAGGTTCATCTTGTTGTACATCCTCGTTTCCATCATCCTGATGTGTTCCACTTGTGGATGCCTCCAAGTCAACTTGTGGTTCACCTTGGCGTGGAGATGAGGATTCCACTTGAACGGACGAGGTACTCTCCTTCACCTCTGTTGGGCGAATCTTGCCAATAGACAAGTCTTGAATTGCTTCCGAGGGATCTTTATCTCCTACATCAATCGGCAATTGCTCTACTTGCGAGCCGTTAGATTCATCAAGCTTCACATCTACCGTCTCTTCAACCTTTCGGGTGAAATTGTTGTAGACACGGTAAGTCTAAGAGTTTGAGCCGTAACCAAGTAGAAAACCTTCATGATATTAGAAGAAAATTTCGAATAACGATGCTTATCAAGAATGTAACATTTTGAGCCAAATACTCGAAAGTATCCAACTTGGGGCTTGTTACCGGTGAGAAGCTCGTATGCCGTCTTCCAAAGAAGCTTGTGAAGATATAGTCGATTTGTTGCATGACAAGCTGTCTCAACCGCTTCCGCCCAAAAATGTCGTGGTGTCTTGTATTCATCAAGCATCATTGTTGCTATCTCAGTGAGCGTCTAGTTCTTCCTCTCAACAACTCCATTTTGTTGAGGTGTGTACGTTGCCAAGAACTCATGTGAAATTCCTTCCTCTTCAAGAAAGGTGTCCACATTGGCATTCTTGAACTTTGTTCCGTTGTGGCTTTGAACCTTCTTGATCTTCACTTCAAATTGATTTTGGGCCTTCCTAGCGAAGTTTTGAAGATCTTTTGGACCTGCGATTTATCATCAAGAAAGAACACCCACGTAAATCTAGAAAAATCATCAACAATGACCAAACCGAACGAGTTACCACAGAGACTCTTGTAGGCGTTGGGACCAAAGAGATCCATATGAAGCAGCTCGAGTGGTCTTCTCGTGGTCATGATGTTCTTCACGGGATGACTTCCTCCAACTTGTTTTCCTGCTCGACAAGCACTATAAAGTCTATCCTTGTCAAATACAACATCTTTAACTCTAAGGATATGATCACCTTTAATAAGCTTATCAAGATTTCGCATGCCCACGTGACCTAACCTTCTATGCCATAAACAACCTTTAGAAGATTTAGCAATTAAGAAAGTTCTAGGTTGAGCCTTTTTAGTGAAATAAAAATGTAACCTCTACGTATACCGGTAAAGACCATATTATGATTATCTCTTCGAAACACTTGGCAATCTATTTCAGTAAATAGGACATTGAAACCGAAATTGCCAAGTCTAGATACAGTAAGCAAATTGTAGCCATGAGATTAAACGAGCATAACATTTTGAATGGAGTTTTCATGTGAGATGGCCACCTTACCGAGGCCAACCACCTTACCCTTTGAGTTATCACCAAAAGTGACATACTTTTGGGGACCATTGTTTTCAGCAAGCTCATGAAACACATCCTTGTCACCGGTCATGTGATCAGTACATCCACTATCAGTAACCCATTCCTTTCCTCCAGCCATGTAACCGTGAAGGTTAGCCATAAGAACAAAGTGTCTCATAGACTCATCGAGATCAAAGTCACTATCATCATCCTCATCATAATATCCATGTTCGACATTGTCTTGGGATTGATCATCACCTAGAGAAGGTGATTCATTAGATTTATGTTCATGACAATGTGCATCTTCATGAATTCTAATGACTTGAGAAATGATGCTACTAATGACTCCAACATCTCCTTTGGCACGCATGAGATCATGAAGCTCAAACATGCAATCATCAAAATTAGGATCACTAAGTTTTATCTTATGAAAAACTATAGACCTTCGAAAAATCTCATCTCGATTTTTCAAATAGTAGTTTGGAAAGCGTCCCTCAAGATATCTCCAAATAGTATAAGCACAATCAAAGGTAGGCAAGCAAGTAAGCAAATTTCTAGGCAATCCTCTTATGATATGATTGGTAATTCTAAGATTGTGGGTCATGTCAAGATATTCATCAGGGGTAGGATGCAAGGGATTAATGGGAGGCACACAAGGGCTAGTAATGTACTTGATCAAATCATATTCATTGGATATCTCAAGCATCTCATTTTTCCAAGCAATAAAGAACTCTCCGTCAAGCATAGGCACTCTATGTCTAATACTCCCAATCATGACTCATCCATCTTCCTCCAATGGTGATTAAACCAAAGCAATGGAGACCAATGCTCTGATACCAATTGAAAGGATTGAGAAGAGATGTCTAGAGGGGGTGATTAGACACTCAACAAGTAAAGGTGGTAGTTTTCCAGTTCTTCAAGTTGAGGTTGTAGATTAGCACAATTTTAAGCGTTCCCAACACACTTCAAGCAAGCATGGCAAGAGTATAAGCAGAAGAAATAGTAAAGCATGCTAGTTGCAAGAAAGTAAAGGGATGGGATTGGAGTGTGCAAACGCAATGAAGACACAGGGATTTTTCGCGTGGTTCCGATAGGTGGTGCTATCATACATCTCCATGTTGATGGAGACTTCAACCCACAAAGGTAACGGTTGCGTGAGTCCACGGAGGGCTCCTCCCATGAAGGGTCCACGAAGAAGCAACCTTGTCTATCCCACCATGGACATCGCCCACGAAGGACTTGCCTCACTTGGGTAGATCTTCACGAAGTAGGCGATCTCCTTGCCCTTACAAACTCCTTGGTTCAACTCCACAATCTTGACGGAGGCTCCCAAGTGACACCTAACCAATCTAGGAGACACCACTCTCCAAAAGTTAATAGATGGTTTATTGATGATGAACTCCTTGCTCTTGTGCTTCAAATGATAGTATCCCCAACACTCAACTCTCTCTCACAGATTTGGATATGGTGGAAAGATGATTTGAGTGGAAAGCAACTTGGGGAAGGCTAGAGATCAAGATTCTTGTGGTTGGATTGGAATGTCTTGGTCTCAACACATGAGTAGGTGGTTCTCTCTCAAAAATGAGTAGTGGAAGTGTAGGCACATTCTGATGGCTCTCTCTCAAATGGAGAAGGGGGTGGAGGGGTATATATAGCCTCCACACAAAATCTAACCGTTACACACATTTTACCAAACTCGGTCAAATTGAATAGAGAAACTCGGTGGGACTGATCTAATTCAAAATGTGAATGTTAGGAATTTCGGTGGGACCGACGATATAAACTCGATGGGACCGATGTGCTAGGGCTAGGGCAAAAACCTCATCTTCGTGAGACCGATCGCATGAACTCGGTGAGACCAATTTCAGCAATTGATCAAACAGAGAGTTGGTCAGGCAAACTCGATGGGACCGATTGCACATTTCGGTGAGACCGAAATAATTGTAATAGGCAACAGAGAGTTTACAAGGCCATCTAAGTGAGACTGAGATTTTTATCAGTGTGACCGAACTGATTAGGGCTTCTTGCAGTGGCTATGTCAAGTGAACTCAGTGGCGCTGGATAGATCAAATCGGTGAGGCCAAGTTTGACTTTAATGTGGAAATGAGAAAGTGGTTGAGGGCTTTGGAGCAATATCACTAAGCATTTGAGCAAGCAAGGCATTAAGCAACACCTCATCCCCTTTTAGTAGTATTAGCTTTCCTATGGGCTCAATGTGATCTCGGATCACTAAAATGAAAATGCAGAGTCTTGAGCCTTTGCTAATCTTTGTCCTTAGCATTTTGAAGGGGTTCCACATCCTCTTGTCCTGCCACTCCATTGTTGAACTCATCTGAAATGTACTTGATAAAAATATTAGTCCAACAAGAGATATTTTGACATTAATTACCAAAATCACGCACGGAGAACTTGTGCTTTCAGTTGCTTCCCTTCCTGAAGCAGTTTCTGAAGATTCTGCTTATAATCACTTCGGGGCAGGATCGTAGGTGGAGGTGGTCTGCTTGTATTGTCGTTGGTGGTTGTTTCCTTTTTCCTTTTTTGTTCTTGTGATTTGGGCCTAGTTTTTCGCATAGCATGTGCCGCTCTTGTATTTTACCTTTTCCCCTCTTAATGAAATCGAAAGAGCACCTGCCTTGTAAGTCTAAAATAAAAAAAATCTCAAATAGTCACGAATATTCTATAGTGTGAAATGAGGTTGGAACCTTGAATACCAAAGTTTATGAATGACGGCTGCAAGAGACACAATTGTGGGCTCGGTACGAAAATAAACTTAAATTAAATTCCTATTGATTCTGAGCAATTTTTCATGTTTCATATTATAGCGCCTATAGATTATTTTAAAAGTAAAACTTTGTAAACGTTGACTAAGTTTATAGAGAAAGATACCCAAATCTGTGATATCAAATATATGCCATACTTGTGTAGATTTATTTCGTAGAACTCCAGCAACAACCTTGTATTCACACCATAAAAATTTCACGAAGTTATTTTAAACTTACTAGTGCATAGAGGGAAGCCGCCTTATGACGGGTCTATATCGGTGAGTAGGTCCATGAGTTTGGAGGACCCAATAATTCCAAATGATTATTTGCAGGTAGTAAGAGAATCTGCAACCGCGAGTAGCTAATGTGAGCCCATATACGCCCGTAGACGCGCCAGGGGACATCGCCGGGAAGGTCTTCATTTGACCCTCTCCACAATCACACTCCCCAAATCTCAATATCCAAATTCATACAAATCAATGCACGACGATGATACAACGCAAATTCATCATACATTCAACAGTACAAATATAGTGTGGCCCAAATAAATTCAGTGCATACCAAAATTCAATAGTTCATGTATATAAATATATAAGCGATACATGAAGGAATCAATGACTTTAGTCCTCACAGTCATTGATCCTCTTCTTCATGCGGAGCAAACACTTCTTCCCTTCCTCATCCAAGAGGTTGATGTCCTACAACATAATCCTCAACTCCTCCATCTCTCTCGCAAGACGCAACCTCTCTTTATCGAGCTCAATGTTACGCAATCACGGGTCCGCTAAATTAGTGTGTCCGACCCACATGCGTCAACCAGGCCCAACCGGAGAGCAACATCCACTTATGAGAGGCCTTGGCCCTCTCCCCCAAAAAAAAACTAGCCTGTTATGAGGGGACACCCCAGCCCTTATAAATCGTGTTATGTCTCCTCTCACACCCGATGTGGGACTAAACCCAACAATCTCCACCTCACACGTCGGTCACCATGGGCCCGCTAACACCAGCGTTTCCAGCCCACCAACCATGACAGACCACCCGTGAGTCCACCGAGATTTATTCTGGGTACCTGGGCTCTGATACCAATTGTTACACAATCCCGAGTCTGCTAACACCAATGTTTACGACCTAATGCGTCAACCAGGCCCTACCAAAGAGCAACACTGACTTATGAGAGGCCTTGGGCCCTATCACCCCAAAAGACTAGCATGTTAGGAGGGGAAACCCCAGCCCTTATAAATCATGTTATCTCCCACAACTTATGTGGGACTAAACCCACTCAAGACCATGCATTATCATAGGTTTTCTCAAGCTCCCATTTGGCAACGTTCTCTTGCCTCTTCAAGTCCACTTTGTTCTTCTCCAAGATCAACCTCTCCTGACAAACTCCATTTTCTCCTTTTGCACATCAATGAACATCTTGTACCTCTCCTCCTTCTTCACATCCTTAGCATAAAAATGTTTCTCTAAGTGGCGGACATTTTGTTTGCCGCACCTTCACAAGTTTCTCTCGTTGTCTCGGGTGCCCCCTCTTTCCCTCTCAAGTTCTAATCTTGTCCTAGACTTGATCTAGTTCTAGTTCCCTATTTTCTCATAATAGAGAAGCCCCGTTAGGTTCTCTTCTCCCTCCTATAATTCTCTGACAACGATTAGCTCTAGACGGTGAAGCGCTATCGGATCGTGAAGCATGTACTCTTGCAATCTGTAGATAGGTCGTGTTTTTGGTCTTTGATTCGAGGGATCGTTCGTGGAAGGTTCGAGGAACTTCATCAACGATCTACACCAACTATTCTTCCGTTGCAAGTCAAAGTTGGTAACGGTCGGATCTAAACCTCTAATGCATCTTCATAGTGTTCCTGGATCAATCGTAGGCGATTTTTTTGTTTTCTACTATGTTTCCCAACACCCTCTCATCTTGTGAAGGCGAATACATAGCGACGACGACAACGGCGTGCCAAGCAATGTGTTTGGAGGTCTCCTTGCTGATTTGACGAACCAGCATCCAGAACAAGTAAAGCTCAGAGTTGATAACAAATCCACCATATCTCTATGTAAAAAATAAACCTTCATCGTGATCGTATCAAGCACATTGATATAAGGTACCATTACATTAGAGAATGTGTAGAAGAAGGCAAGGTGGAGGTGGATTATGTCAGCACTAAAAATCAACTCGTAATATACTGATGAAGTCATTGGGAAAGCTGAAGTTTCAGGAGATGCGTGAGAAGATTGGAGTTGTGGCTATTAATTAGTTGCATTTGTGATTAGGAGGGTGAATGTGAGTTACAACACATGCGATATTAGGCTGAATCGAGTTCGTCCGAGTCTGTACAGGATAACCAAAGTATAAGGTGATTCCTGAGTCGTTTTCCATCCAATCTCTAGGAGTTAATTAGAGTCCTAAACCACATCGACTTGTAGTCTAGGTCACGTCGTGTTGGGCAAGTTAGGAGGTCATGTTAGACGCGCGGTTGGTTCATTGAGCCATATATAAAGCAAAGGAAATGAGATTGAAAAGCTGCTAATTTGGGCAGCACGTCCATGTTCTTATTTTCCTAAGCTAGCTACTTCACATTTTGATCTGGGAACTAACAATGTGTATGAGTTGAGATCCGGCGATGACATAGCACACGTTTGAAGTTAGGGAGGACAAATCCAGAGGAGATTCAAGCTTTATGTAATATGGACTGTAATGACCATGGTTGATGAATGAAAGACTTTTACCATGGTTGCATCTCGCCCACACGCGTGGATCCACGTCCGTTTGTGGTTGCACGAATCTTGGCATATTTGTGATGCCACGTAGGACTGGGCTGGTGTGTGGGCATTTATTCGGTCGCCCACACATCCGTTTCACCACACGGGAGTGCCAGTGTGTGGGCATTGAGCAGTTCGCCCACACGTCTGTTTTCACTCGCGCACAAGGGTTGGTGTGTGGGCATTTACCATCTCGCCCACACGCCCATCTCCTCTCTCACACCCAAAGCTGCCAGTTGTCATGTGTTTTGCAGTATACATGGCAACTATCCTAGTGTGCTTGTAAGCAGATGCCAACTCTTTTTTTACCCGAACATGTCAGTTGCCATGTGTTTTGCAGGATACGACAGCCCTAGTGTGCTTGTAAGCATATGGCAACTCTCTTTTTACCTGAAACATGTTATTTTGCCATGTCTCTTTGTAGCGCTACACGACAGCTGCCTAGTGTTAGTAGGTGGCAACTCCTAAGGTTTTCAAATCATGACAACTGTAATAAACCAGATCATATATGACAACTGCCTAGTATTAGTAGGTGGCAACCCCTAAAGTTTTCAAATCATGGCAACTATAGTAAATCAGACAATACATGGCAACAACTGCAGTTGTCCAAAATGGCATCTAGCACTTGACCTGAGATGGCAACTGCAGTTGAGCAACCATGGCAATCAGAAGTTGTCCGACATGGCAACCGTAGTTTAGCGACATGGCAACCGCAGTTAAACGGACATTGAAGAGGTAGGACCATGGCAGCTAACGAGGGGCGTGGTGGCTGTCATCACGGGGCATCTTGGGACCGTGAGGTAGGTGGCTGAGAGAGGTCATGTGGGCGTTATCCATTTTGCCCATACGTAGGCGTGTGAGAGGGACCGCGAGGAAAAAAAGCGTATGGGTGCTAGTTGTTTTTGCCCACACGTAAGCATGTGAGCTGGCCCTCTTAGACATCACACAAAATGTGTGGCCAGATCCCTTAACGCCCACACGCGTGGGCGTTATTGGTGTCCTTTAAAAAATGGTCAAACAATCATGTAATTTGATGGCAACAAACTTGATAAAAACGTTAGGCTCGTGCAAAATATTTGGGGATGAAATAACTTTTGTTGAAAGAATTCACCACTATATTAGTGATACTATTCCGGTGCAGATTTTTGAAACATGGGCGTGGGCGTACCAATTAAGCAATTTTTCTAAAAAATTAGTAAAAATATAAAAATGCGATTTTTTTTGCGACAAACATAATCTAGCTCATGCTTAAAATTTCAGGACAAAATGAGCTATGTCATATTCTGAGCGAAAAAAAAACAAAAGTGCAGCTACAAAAACTGTGAATGATAGTGTTTATATAGTATTGATTATGTTGTATTTTGCTCGGAATATGGGGTAAATCAGTTAGTTCCGGAACTTTAATTGTGAGTATTATGCTAGACCATGTATGTTGCCATACAGTTTCAAAACTATTTGACTAAGTTTACTATTTTTATTTTATTTTTTCAATTCGGGAACGGCTAGGCCCAGGTTCCGTTGTGTATTTTTGGTACTATTTACTCTATGTTGTTCCGGAGAATTTTTTTTAATCTCAGGTTTTTGACGGGAGTTTTTTAGTCAAGTAGCCATCGCTAGGCGATCTACAAATCTGATTGTAATTTTTCTTTAGTGTTCTTTGTATTGTCGCGATCGAAGTTGAATAGATTAAAAGTTTCTCATAAAGAAAAGTTTCAAAGATTATCGCCTTTTTTTTGAATTGCTAATTTTTCCTTGATAGGAATTTTTATTCTTTTTTAAACACACTACAGACGCAAGCGCTCATATACACGCGCATACACTCATCTTTATGAACGCACATACGCACATCCTACCCCTATGAGCACCTCCAAAAAAAATAAGCCAGCATATTATTTTGAAATTTACGAAGGCACCGTGAGCATCAGGACTTAAATCCTGGCGTGCGAATTTTCGTGAAAATTGTTTATGGGGTTAATCTACAACGGTGTATCCTGTTATTTTCCACTTCGTTCTATTCTCCTTCTCATCCTCACCCTCGACCCTCACGGCCAAAAAAAAGAAAAAGAACTCACCCTCGCCCTCGTAGGTTTGGCTCTCCTCCAGCCGCCGCCGCCGCAGCCCGAGGGATCTCCTGCCACCGGAGTCCCTTCTTTCCACCGGCCGGTGGATTGGCTCCACCCTCCCTCCCAAATCTCCCGCCCCCGATCTTCCTCCTCCTCCGCGCCCTACATCGCCCCCGGCGCCTGAGCTCACCGACGCCGTCCTCCTCCTCGCCTACGACGCCGCCACCCCCTACCTCCTTCCTCAACGCCGCCTACCGCCCTGCTTCACTTCCGACACCGCTGGCCCGCCCTGCTTCGCCTCCGGATCCAAGGTAGCGCCATCACCATCTTTTCTTTTTTATGCTGTTGATCTAGCGGGTTTCCCTCAAGTGAATTTTAGAAGTTCCTGGGGTGACATCTACAGTAATTCTTAAGGAACCATAATATCAAATATATATACTGCTTGGTATAGAACTTCAAAAGGCAGCTCAAAATTCCATCTGAAGCTTGTTATTGATAGCGATGTTGTTTCTGAACATTGCTTAAGCTAGTGGAACATACCACATTTTGGCAGTGCCTTTTCTTACTTGATGAAAATATAAAGGTGTTTGGTTCGTGAGCAGTGGCGCAAACGTAAACGTAATGAGATTAAACCTTGTTTGGTACTATGAACTGTAACGTTAACCGATTTCAGCGAATTTCCAGCGGTGACTGACAGCGGCGCTTTTCGTGACCTCTCTGCGCCTGTGCCTGTGCCTATGCGTGCTCCAATCAGTAGGCTAGGACTGGGCGGACTGGCTGGTGGCCTGGCCTGTGCAGCCTGCTAGCTGCTAACGCAGCGAGGCGCTAGATACGGACGTTACAGCAACTGACCGGAGCGGCCCTGCCGGTGCGGGATGGCCGCCAATGTCGCTGACTTGGCTCCTGTTGTGTTTCCTTGACCTCCCGTCCCATGCGGGCATGATATCCAATCCAACCTCTCGTGCCTCCTTTCATGGCGCCCACGCCTCCTACACCTCGCATCCCGACGTGCATTACCTAGGCCACTCCTGGCCCCGAGGCACCGGCCGACTCCTGCACTGCCAGTGCCACCGCTGCAGCCTTTCAGGACTGCAGGAGCCGCCCTTGCTGGTTGCGGCGTAGCCGAAGGCGGAACCTCGACGGCTGGCGTGGTAGAAGTTGGAGGCGCTGACTGACGGCTTCGATGAGGGGACCGTGGTTTGGGCTGGCGGCTCCGGTGACGCCATATACCAGTCTAGACTCCCGGTGGTTGGCGGCTCGCCGGGGGCCATGATGGTGCTGTGCAGTGGCGGCTGCGCCTTAGGCGGAGCAGACCATGAAAAAGTCGGCATTGTGGGACGAGGCTTCATGCGGGAAAGAGACAGTTTCCAATACAGGCGATTTTGGGCGTAATCAGATTTGTACTAGGCCGGATTTGATACCTGTGTTAACAGATTACGGCTCGACCAAACCAAACATATTTTAAAGGTATGTGTGTTACGAGCGTAATGAGGTTACGTTACAAAATCCTAAAAGACACATCCTCTTTGTTACATGGTACTCCCTCCGTCCGCGAATAAGTGTACTTCTAGCTTTTGTTCTAAGTCAAAGTTTTAAAATTTTGACCAACTTTATAAAAAATAGTAGTAACATATATGACATCAAACTGATATATTATCAAAGTACATTTCAAAACAAATCTAGTGATACTAATTTGGTGCCATAAATATTTTTGCTTTTTTCTAGAAAGGTGGTCAAAGTATTAAATTTTTTGACTTAAGACAAAAGCTAGATGTACACTTATTCGTGGACGGAGGGAGTAGGTATGTACTCCTCCTATATAGCAAGTATTATTCTGCTTCATTTAAAAAAAAGTATTATTCTGCTTTGTCTAGCAATTGTTTTGTCATGAAGTGGTTAGGGTTAATTGCATGCTTTTCTCTGTTTCTTTGTTTCTCTAAGGACCCTTATTTACTTGTCCAGTCTAGGGTCAGTGGCCCAGCTCCTGCAAATGCTTCAAGGCAGCGGCATCTCCAACCAGAAGACCTTGTATGAAGTTCTATCTGTGCCTGAAGATGCTACATATGAGGAAATACGTGCAGCATACAAGTGTGCTGCTTTAAACACACATCCTGACAAAGCACAGGCGACTCTCCAGTCATCTGTGTCCACCGGCGAGCAACATGGTTTTTTCGGTGTGCAGAAGGCATGGGAAACCCTACGCTACCCCAAATGTCGGGCAGAGTATGATAAACAGCTTCAATCATCTAGACAGAGCCTTGATGTCATCGCAACCGATATCGAAATCGAGGATATGATCATTGAAAGCTCTGATGATGGCGTGGAGCTATTGTACGCCTGCAGATGTGGCGATTATTTTTCGATCACATCTTGCGAACTTGGTGAAATGGGAATTTTGGTGAGTGAAGATGGGGAAATAGTAGCGCAGCCCCCTGATTCTTTACCAACGTCTGTTGTTCTGGGATGTGGCTCATGTTCTCTTAAAACACGACTGGTTATGAATAAAGCTTGATTCTTTGTGTACCTCTGGGTGTGTGTTGGTCAGCAAATACTGATTTGAACACCTTTTATCCTGCTCTTTGAAGCAGCTCCGATCGTCATCGTCGACATAGCGGTACTGTTGGCATAATCATTCTTCCTTGTGTACCTGAGCTCCTGATGGTTGTATTGAGATGAATGATGTTTTGACCATTGTGCTCAGCTAAACACCTTTGTCGATTCAAGTTGCTGTGGGTTGTTATCTGTACGTCTCATTCCGTTAATTTTGCTTATTATTGGCTATGACTTGATGTTCCCTCACCTGTCACTGGTTCTGATGTTCACATGTACGACAGCTGAGGTGAATGCTTACTGCTCATTTCTTTGACTTGGATGATTTCTCCTGTGAATTACACTGACGAAACAACAACAAAGAGCAGGTCCTAATTTGCTGTGTCTTCTGCTGTAAACTATAATACAGTATATATATTTGGCATTACTCTTGCTGCCTTGTCTGGTCTATACTGCTAATCAAGGTCAGCATCCTACACAGAACGGTCTCGTTTTGTATGATGTTGCCAAGGGAGGATCTATCAGCATATGTTTGTTAGTAAAACCCAATCCGCCGTTAACGTCAAGTCACCCGTAACATGACTATGTGCATGTTTTTTTATTATGGTAATACATGTCATTTATATAGTAAGGATCATATTACAAGCCACGTACACACGGACCTGTCAAAACTGAAAAGACCGCAAAACGCTAACCTTTGCACAGAAGAACAGTAGCCAAGAAACAACATTACAATCGAGACCGAAGAATCCTCTCAGCTTGACACCAACATCTGTCACTTGTCTATGGCGCCACTACAGCAACCACCAAAAAAGAAAAAAATGACAGACCACCTTCTGTGCAAAGATCCACACGCGTGGACCCGGTGACCCCCCTCACCAGTAACGACCAAAGTCGTTGGCGGAGGGAGCCGCCGGAGGACGACGGCAGAAGTAGACGCCCCGGAGGCTGCGACGGCGACGAGGTTGCCTCTTCTTTCTTTCCGGGAAAGAAAGAAAAAAAAAACTATGTAACGTGTACCCGGTCACAATTGTCATCTTTTTTTACTTGGACTAGTGTACGTTGTATTTTGTTGCATATACATTTTTCCATAGAGACAGCTCGACCTGTCTCTTCACACCGATCGATTCGTTACCACAGGAACCTAAGCATTTCGTTTTCACGACCGCATTCCCGCCGCACCTGCACCGGCATCGGCGTGTACCTTGGGCTTTGATTCTCCCCACGGCCCTGTCCCGAAAGCAACATCAAACCACCACCAACAATGTTGTCTTGCATCTTCTTCTTCTTTATTCGGCTTTATTGATCCTTCCGAAGAGAGCATTTTTTGCTTCCGAATCATTTCCCCCTATGATCTTGCACGACAAGATTGCCTGCACGCGCTTTTGTTGTTTGTGGCTTGGGTGCTCCCGGCCATGTAGTCAACATGATCTTCGCTTATTTGAACCTCGGGCTTTGTACTGGTCGTGGTTGTGCTGCTTACGCATTGACGATGAAACTTCCGTCCTTCCTGTATCGAAGCACACTAAGAACTAGACACGTTTTTCCCCTTGAGTAACACGACATGATCGGAAGTGGAGCTCGACGCCGCAAATACTACCAGTACACTGTCCAGCTCGAACAATGCGGCTGTTACGTAGCCTTGAACCCAAAGGATTTGTATACAAACCATAGGGACTAGTAGGGTACAAACACATCGAGAGCCACTTTGCGGGGCACTTGTCATGCGCGTCCACATCGACCCCTCGTCACCTCAAGAAAAACCCATTCGCGCCGGCCCTGGCCACAGCGACAACAAGATCGCTCCCCCATTTATAGGCACACCAGAGATCACATACTACACCGCGTGAGCGTTGCACGAGCAGCTCGATCGATCCTCTGCGTGCAGTTAGCAATGCCTTGCCTGGCGCACGAGTACCATCTCCCCGCCGCTAACCACTGCAGGTCCCTCTCCTGCCTCGTCAGGGAGACCTACGCGCACTGCCTCGGCATCCCCGCCGCTGGGTGGAGCTCCGGCGACGACGACAGCGAGGAGGACGACGGCGCCATGCTCGACACGAAACAGGTGACGGCATAGCATGCTCTGCTCTTGACCCATTCATGTGAGCATGGCGCATCCGTGTAACCGTGCTAGCATATTAGTACATTCAGGTGATACTGAACGAGATGAGGAGCCGGGAGATGAAGAAGCGGTCGTCGAGGTGCAGCGTGGGCTCGCCGACCCAGCCGGCCGCCTTCGTGTGGTCCTTCACTCCGCTCCACGCAACAAGCTCTATCGAGAAGGTCACGACTACTAAGGAGGAGAAGGATGCGGCGAGTGACGGTGACAACGAGAGCGAGGCGTTCTTCTCGGTGAAGAGCTTCTTCACGCGCAGCACGAGCCGGGCGGCGACCGTGGCGTCGTCAACGGACATGGACCCGCCGGCGACGTGGGAGGGCTTACGGGGCTGCGAGGGGTGGCCGTTCGGGCTGTGCCGTCGCCCCGCCGTGCCGCCGCTGCCCAGCACACCGGCCGACTCCTGGAAATGGCGCAAGCGGAGCGGCAGCAGCACTAACCTCGCCGTCAGGCCTGAACACAGCCCGCCTCCGGCTTCAGCTTAAAGATCACTACCGAAGCAGAAGTGTTAAGTTAATACTCCTACTAGGCGCCACCATTACAGAAACAAGAACCTCCATTGCCAAGAATGAAACCCCCAAACTGTTGGTATACAGACTACAAATGATAGTAGCAACAGAAGAAACAAATAAAAGGGCGTGAAAAGAACTGGAAAATCTTCAGATCAGCCGCCGCCCGGCGTCGGCGTCGTCGCGGCGGCCGAAGAGGAGGGCGGCGAAGCTGGCGACGGCGCAGACGGCGGCGACGGCGTTGCCCTCGCAGAGCAGCACGCGGAGCGCGAGCCGCGCGATGTCTGCCGTGGCGCGGCGCGCCTCGGCGACCAGCGACCGCCGGGGCTTGCCCGCGAACGCCAGCAGCACGAGCACGGTGATCCACGTCACCAGCATGGCGGGAGCGGCGACGGCCAGCGCGGCGCCCATGGAGAGCAGCCCGAAGACGGCGCCGTACATGACGGAGGCGTAGAGCGCGGCGGGCCACGCGGCCGGGTGCGCCGCCGAGCCCGCGGCCGCGGCGTAGTACCAGGCCCGCACGGACGCCAGCAGGCTCCAGGAGGAGGAGAGCAGCGCGGCGTAGACGGCGAGGAAGAGCGCCGCCCAGGTGCGGCGCTTGCTCATGGCCCGGAGGAGGAGGGAGGTCCAGGGGGGCCACGACGGCGGGCCCGGCTCGGCGGCCTCCTGATCCGCCATAGATGGGGTGCGGATGCTCGATTCCAAGGTGGTAATTTTGGGGGCGGGGGTGTCTCTGCCTGCGGGCGGGCGGTGGTGCTCAGCTCTGGTTTACCTTGGTTGCTTTGCTGCTCGGTGAAGGCACGGCAGGGATGCCCGAATGCCGAATCGACTCTTGCTTTCCGTAAGGGGCTCATCCCCTTTGTCCTTTTTTTTTTCATTCTAGATTAGAGTAGACTAGAGAGTGGAAAGTGCTGGGAGTTGGGCTGATTCAGGCCAGCTCGACGTGCATCGGGCCGCGTCGGCGTCGGGCTAGGGCCAGCTGGTCCGGCACGGAAGCCTCACGCCGGCGACAACGCCGCCGATGGCCTCCGGTTAGGCCTGTCGGACTATACCTGGCCATCGGCAGCCCGGCCCGACCTTGCCCACGGGCTGGGCCTGGGCCTAGTTTTTCAGCCATAGGTCGGGCAACGGCAGGATTGGGCTCATCGTATTTGTAATTTAAGGAAGAGGTCCTGTTCAAGGCTCGATGGGCTTTTTGACTGATGGGTCGGGCTTGGGCTTGGAAACTAGGCCCGATGGGCTTTTTGACTGATAGGCTGAGCTCGAGCCTGAAAACTACGCCTGACGGTCAGGTCGCGCCCGGGCCTAGGTTTTCTGTTTCGGGCTTTGTTAGGCCCAGCCCGGCCAATCTCCCACTAATCTGCCCCTTGGATCTCATGGGTGGGCCCACTTACTCCCCAACTAAGTGTTGCCATCTCATTCCATAACCAGGATCCTGTATGATTTGTTCGTAGGTGTAGCAAATCTCCGTCTCAATGCGAACCAACCTGTGGTTGGATGGTTAGAGGATCACAGATTTTCCACCACCGTGGTTCAAGTCACTGCTTGCATTATTTCTGGATTTATTTCAGGATTTTTGGCGATGTGCTTTCAGTGGAAGGAGACGTTCCCGTCGACGACGAGGCGCCTACGGTGACTTCGTAAGACATGTTGGCTCAGTCTCTCAGGGGTGCTTATAGGGATAGTGTGTGCGTATGTGTGTTCATAGGGGTGAGTGTATGCGCGTATGTATGAGCGCTTGCGTCTGTAGTAATGTTCAAAAAAAAATCTCCGTCTCAATTGTGGATCCTTAAATTCTTATACAATCCTTACACATGGATGATAGAGCATAAATTCGACAGTTCAACACAAAGCAAAATAAATTATACTAGTTTAACAATATGTACATGCCAAAATAAAATTTACGTCCGAGCATGATGGGTCACTCGCTGGTCGGACGCCATCCATGCCCCCTGCTCTCCAGCCATCCTTGTCTTCTACTCTCCCTGCACCCTTGCCTTCTCCTCTACCTGCATCCTTGCCTCCACTTCTGCTACTGCCATGGACAGGGTTTGGGAGGGGGGGGGGGGGGGAGGGTGAACACTGCTTCCCTCTTCCGTTGCCACTATCGTCGGTTCCTACGGGCGATGTTCTCTGGCTTGCATGCCGAAGCCGAGGACGGGACGGGCACGAACAACGCTAAAGCTATCTCTGTGGTGTGGGACGGGCTAGTCGACATCTAGGGCGACGGATGGGGGAGCAAGGATGGATGACGGCGATGGCTCGGACGTAGAAAATGGTGAACAGGCGCGGGAGGAGGGCTGTGGGTTTGGCAAACTTGGAGGATTTGGTGCAATTTGTGATGGGCCCGGGCTGTCTGGTTCAACGTGGTGGACGCGCCCGAGCCTCCTCATACCCGCTCTGGATTTGGGCTGGATGAGGGGTACCGATCAGCTCAAGAGTTTAGGGTCTGTATGAGGAGCCCGTCTGGGTCAGTCTTCTGACCAGTCAATGACCGGGCCGTCCGCCCGGGAGTTTGAGGCTAGTTTGAGGCGTTGGACTGTAAATGCTAATGTGAGGTTTCATGAGAAGAGTAGTCGCGCCGCCGTCGATGATATTTTTTGGTCCCCACACTTCAGGCTGCCATTTGTATTGAGAGATGGGGGGCTCATATCTTCAAATAGTTTTGTATTCTTCATTAGCGTCTAATAGTGATCTTAGTCTCGTATGAATAAAGTTATTTTTGTGACTTTAGTTTCGTATGAATAAAGTTTGTGTCATCACAAATCTTGGTTTTGCGATCCAATGAGGTAATGTTTATGTGTCAAGCAGTTTTGTCATGGTTTTTTTCTTTGTGAAGTTGGAATCTGATCTCAACACCATGGTGAAGAACTTGTGATTCAACAGGGCAAATCCAACGCGTTCCATTAAATGGACACCATCAAATGTGTGTGGACACGTCCAAACGTGTTAGCGGACAGGCAGCAGGCGTCCAATCGGATGCACCAAATGTCCACTCCCATTTTTTTATCCGGACTATTGAAAACAATCAAGGATAAACAACACAACTTTAAGCAAGTGAAAGATAAATATTCTAATGCAACAATAAAAATAAAAATATTACAATCCAAACATAAAGCTTTTGAGTGAAATATATAGTTCAAGTTTGAATTCATCTTAGTCGGATGCATGTTCTTGTCCATATGAAATGCCCAAAGATGATCAACCAGATCATTCTGCAACTACTCATGAGTTCCTCGGTGTCAAATCGGATGATGCATTTGGATAAAATCCTCAATTGTCTCGGGATTCTGCTCTGGAAGCTAGATAGGATCACCCACGTTTTGCAAATCCAGACCATGGCAAACTCCATCACCCTCATCCTCCACAAATATTTCGTGCATGATCATACGAGCTGTCATCACCTCCCGGAATGCATCTGTGTCACATAGTTTAGCAGGTTCGTGAACAATTGTAAAGCGGGCTTGAAGCACTTCAAATGTCTTCTCGGCATCATTTCTAGAAGATTCTTATTTTTGGTCAAAGTGACATCTTTTGTTACCCCTTGGTTTAGAGATAGTCTTGACGAAAGTCACACACGAAGGATAGATACCATCACAAAGATAGTACCTCATGTTGTACTCATCAATTTCTAATGTATGCAATCCACTTACCTGAGCATACTCGGAAACCCTCTTTCTTCTCCAATTGCCACGAGCCTTGCCGTGTCTACGAGAGTTGCTTCTCCCAAGTACTCCCAAACAGCTTCACTGCTGCAGTAGCAAATTTGACAATGGCTTCAAGGCATGTACTTTCATGCATCCGGAGGTACTCGTGCCATGAATCTGCGATCATGCCATACGCAAGCACCCTCGTTGCAGCGGTGCACTTCTAATAAACAAAGAACCCAGTGGTTATAGTGGCATTGTTCTTCAGGGTGAAATAATCATCATAGTCCAGATACCATGGTAGAGGCGATCAAACACTGTGTCGCCGCATCTGAAAACTACAACGGAAATAGGACTCGAATAGTGCATCAAAGACAAAGTAGTCGTCGACCAACATCAGGTGCCACATGCCCTACGCCGGTTCAACACTCGATGCCCTATTATTGCATGTGTGAAGTGAACAGTTGATGTGTTTAATAGTGCAACCGATATTTAAAATCATGGTCCAAACTTTAGTGATGCAACTAACTTCTAAAATTATTATAGTTAACTCGTCAAAATTACAACTGGGTGCTTCAAAGAGGGCAAGTGCAAAACTGTATATATACAAGAGATAACAACGAGTAAGCACTGGATATGAGAAGTATGAAGCTTCATAAAATATCATAAAATTAATCAAAGAAACTATAGTTAACCTGATGGTGAGATAAAAATCTACTCCCTCTGTTCCATAATGTAAGATGTTTTTTGACACTACACTAGTGTCAAAAATATCTTACATTATGGGACGGAGGAGTATAATATTGATCTTATATTGATTCTAACCAATAGCCATTGTTGTATAATAACATGTTGCATGGGCAGGAAGCCTCATTCTTAGGTACAAATATTCCCACACCAGCCAATAGATGGACATATACATTGAATATCACAAATTGGCATGTGAAAGTACCAAATTAAGGAGGCGTGATGAGGTGATTTACCAAAATTTTAGCGAATCTGCAATAAACAGAAGGAATGTTATGCTTCTAGGCTACATGTGTACAAAATATTCTCGAATACACTTTGTGAAAATAATGGAAACATGAACAATGGAATGAACGCACGAAGAGGCACCAACATAGTCGAGACCTTAGGCGTGATAAAGGGTGTGAAGCGGCATGCCCCTGCAGTTTGTCAGAGAGTTCAGATGCACATAGAAAAAGAGAGAGGAAGGGAAGAGGACGCGGATACCAGAGAAGAGAGATGCCGGGGCGAGCTTGCTTGGCCAAGGAGCGCGAGGGGTCTTGGACGGGTGCAACGATCAACCAGGGCAACATCGTGAAGATACGAAGAATCAACAACAAGAATCATGGAGAAGTGATTTAAGGATTAAGAAGTCGTACCATGGACATATTCAAACAGACCCACACTACAAGACGGCTGGTGTTACGGGGCGTTATAAAATGCCTCCAAAAGCGTTCAGAATGCCTTCAAATCTGCGGCGTTCAGGAAGAACGCTAGAGATAGTCACGAAGGCGAAGCCTAATTAAGGCGTTTTAACATAACACCTCCAAAAGTTAGATATTCCACGGCACTTTTAAAAAACGCCTTGAAAACTCTCTGGCATTTTCAGAAAGTGCCGCTAATTAAATCTGAAGAGGAAAAACTAATCCGTGTCTTTTCACTGCTTCAGCTATGCTAGCCTACTTAAACTAGCTCTGCCCACTTTCCCAGGACAAGTGACCAGTCGGGGCCCCACAGCCCAATCGTACGTGTCTCTCTCCTGTTAGTATTATACTTTCTCCGTCCAAAAATACTTATCATCAAAATGAATAAAAGGGATGTATCTAGATGTATTTTTTTGGACGGAAGGAGTATTATATAACCAGCTCTGTAATCAATTTACACACGGACTGTCGAGAACCGGCCCATTAGCAAGGGCTCTGTGCCTCTGTGACTGTGGATCACTTTGCTCGCTCCGTCCTTTTAAGGAGCTCAGACACTTGCTCAGGGGAGCGGTACGGATCGGATCCATGAACTATTTTTTACCGACTAAAAATAGTCTTTTTGTAAGCTTAAAGCCCAAGACCTTGGTCAAGAGAGGCTAGGACTAGTTTTAACGCTAAAATTTTTTAGTTATAGGAAACCTACTAAAATATGTATTAGCCCTCTCTCTCCTTATTTAATTCCTTTTTTTAACACATGCGAGTTCTTGATTGGAGGGTTTGGAGGATAATAAATGCTCAATAACTTGATTTTAGTCTCTTTAGTATTTGAATCCAAGCATGAATGAGGCTAGCAAGTTTTAGTCTCACTACTTTTAGTCATGGGACTAAAACGTATCCAAGCACCCTCTCAATCACGGGGGCCATCAATGCATCCTTTAAATCTTCTGCCGCTGTTTGCTGACGACATCTCTATAGCGAGGCGTTTTGCCTCGAAACGCCGCGTAATACGGGAGGGCATTCTGCAAGATGCCGCTGAACAAAATCTAACCACGGCGTTCTGCTGATCCGCCTTCATAGGCACGGCCGAACAACGGCGTTTTGCAGTTAAGCCTCCGTTGCACATGAATTTGGAGGCGTTCTGTCTAAACGCCTCGTATACTCTGTATTTTAAGGCGATTCTTAAAAATGCCTTCGTACAACAGGTTACAAGGCGTTTCAGAAAATGCCACTAAGATTACGCCTCCAATTATTCACCGTGTTGTAGTGCCAGGCACATGTCGAGGAGAAGTGCAGAAGCCGAGGTGTGACATTGACTGTGCGCGTCGCGGGACGACACATCATCGTCGGGAGAGATGGAGAGACAGGAAAGCACGGTACGGGCCGGGAGTATCCTCTTTCTAGGCTTGTCTACGCACATGGGCCAGTCTCCCCGATTAACAAGAGAAATGCCTAAACCTCCAAAAAAAAAAAGAGAAATGACTAGGTTGAGTAGTGACATGGGTTGATAGTGAAAATTGGCAGACGTGAACCGTGACACATTGAAGAGATTGGAGTGTTGGATAGAACGATCGGACGACCGAGAACGCCAAATTGTTGTGGGGTGTCGCAGGTAGCTCAACTTTATTGTTTTGTAATAGAAATGGCTCTCAACTTCAAAATAGGCCAAGCTTAGTCCCTGGCTTCTCAATCCGGATTGGTTTAGCCCTCTGCACGTCGAAAATGATTTTCGTGTTGACTTGGCATTTGACGGGTCGTCGCCTAGGTGACAATCGTCTTCTTTCAAGATGATTTTCTATCTATCCAAGAGATGGAAGGGCAGAGCTTTTTTTTTTTGTTTTTTTCATCTTTTCATCAAAGAGTTGAACAATGAAGATAGATGGCAAGTGCCTGATCGATTTGATCAGGCCGTGTAGGAACAAGGTTCAAATCGTTCGTTCGTTAGGATGCCTCACCGCATACATCACCGCACTTTCACTTGACACCTATTTAAACGGCTCGTCTCGCCGCTACCTTATCCTATTTCCATACTTGCCGCTCCATCCCGTATGGGTGGAGAACCCGTCATTGTCTCGGCTGTGATACCGGAGGCTCTAGGGAAGTCGGAGGAGAGAGCACTCATCTTGGGGTGGGCTTACTACTTATATGCTTTCAGCGATTATCCTCTCTGCACTTGGCTACCCAAATACATCAGAGGCACGATAATCGGTACACCGTAGTCCTTCCGGTCCTCTCGTACTAGGAAAGGTCCTCTCAATGCTCTAACGCCCACACGGATATGGACTGAATCGTCTCACGACGTTTTGAACCCAGCTCACGCATCGCATTAATGGGCGAACAACCCAACCCTTGGAACCACCTACAGCTCCGGTGGCGAAGAGCCGACATCGAGGTGCCAAACCTTCCGTCGATGTGGACTCTTGGGGAAGATCACTGTTATCCCTAGAGTAACTTTTATCCGTTGAGCGACGGCCCTTCCACTCGGCACCGTCGGATCACTAAGGCCGACTTTCGTCTACGCTTTCGCCGACGGGTGAGTCTTGCGCCAAGCTCCCTTCGCCTTTGCACTCGAGGACCAATGTCCGTCTGTCCCGAGGAAACCTTTGCACGCCTCCGTTACCTTTTGGGAGGCCTACGCCCGTAGAAACTGTCTACCTGAGACTGTCCCTTGGCCCGCTGGTCTCGACACAAGGTTAGAATCCGAGCTCTTCCAGTGGTATCTCATCGATGGCTCGGGCCCCCGAAAGGGGCCTTCTTTGCCTTCCACCTAAGCTGCGCAGAAAGGCCCAAAGCCAATCCTGTGGAACAAAGAAGCTTCATAGGGTCTTTCTGTCCAGTGTGTAGTCCGCATCTTCACGGACATGTCTATTTCACCGAGCCTCTCTCCGAGACAAGGCTCAGATCGTTCGCCTTTCGTGCGGGTCGGAACTTACCCGACAAGGAATTTCGCTACCTTAGGACCGTTATAGTTACGACCGCCGTTCACTGGGCTTGATGCCGCCGCTTCCCTGTCATCAGTTCACCAACTTCCTTGACCTTCCTAAGCCTTTGGGCAAAGGCCACCCCATACATGGTCTTACGACTTTGCGGAGACCTGTGTTTTGGTAAACAATGCCGGGCCTGGTCATCAAGGCCCCTTTTGTGAGGGGGGCACCCCTTCTCCCGGGTTACGGGGCTATTTTGCCGAGTTGCTTAGAGAGAGTTGTCTCACGCCCCTAGGTATTCTCTACCTACCCACCGTGTCGGTTTCGGCAGTAACCTTTTGTTGAAGGTCGTTCGAGCTTTTCACAGGAGTATGGCATCGATTACATACTTCAGCGCCAGAGCGCTGGTATGAGCCTCGTGGAGAAGCAATCGCTAGTCCACGGGGCTCATACTTCAACATTGCGCTTGGTACTCGGACCTCGGCTCGAGGCATTTTCTCTACCCCTTCTTACCCTGAAAAAGCAGGGTCACCTTGTGTCCTTAAACCTATAACCATCTTTCGGCTAACCTAGCCTCCTCCGTCCCTCCGTACCAACAAGGGGTAGTACAAGAATATTGACCTGTTGTCCATCAACTATGCCTTTCGGCCTGATCTTAGGCCCTGACTCACCCTTCGTGGACGAACCTTGCGGAGGAAACCTTGGGTTTTCGGGGCATTGGATTCTTACCAATGTTTTCGTTACTCAAGCCGACATTCTCGCTTCCGCTTCGTCGACCCCCACTTTCGCGGTTGCTTCCCTCTAAGGCGGAATGCTCCCCTACCGATGCATTTTGACATCCCACAGCTTCGGCAGATCACTTAGCCCCGTTCATCTTCAGCGCAAGGGCGCTCGATCAGTGAGCTATTACGCACTCTTTAAAGGGTGGCTGCTTCTAGGCAAACCTCCTGGCTGTCTTTGCACCCCACCTCCTTTATCCTTTGGCGGTCATTTAGGGGCCTTAGCTGGTGATCCGGGCTGTTTCCCTCTCGACGATGAAGCTTACCCCCATCGTCTCACCGGCCGACCTTGACCCTGTTATTTTTGGGTCATATCTAGTATTCAGAGTTTGCCTCGATTTGGTACGCTCGCAGCCAAGACCGAACAAAGTGCTTTACCCCTAGATGTCCAAATAACTGCTGCGCCTCAACGCATTTCGGGAGAACCAGCTAGCTCGGGTTCGAGTGGCATTTCACCCCTAACCACAACTCATCCATGATTCTTCAACATCGACCGGTTCGGACCTCTGCTTAGTTTCATCCAAGCTTCATCCTGGTCATGGGTAGATCACCCGTGTTCGGGTCCATAAGCGGTGACAATCGCCCTATTAAGACTCGCTTCGCTACGGCTCCGGTGGGTTCCGTTCCTTAACCAAGCCATCGCCTATGAGTCACGGCTCATTCTTCAACAGCACGCGGTCGAGATCACTTTCCTCCCACCGCTTGGGAGCTCAAAGACGGTTTCACGTTCTATTTCACTACCCACTGGGGTTCTTTTCACCTTTCCCTCACGGTACTACTTCGCTATCGGTCACCCAGAGTATTTAGCCTTGCA